>WEKX01001564.1:73458-107485 GCA_013390025.1 Pitta sordida | reverse complement strand
GCGCGGGCTGGCGCGGGTCCCCCAGGGTCGGCGTTAGCACCGGGGTCGGGCCGGGGGTCTGGAGGGGGAGCGGCGTGGGGGTTGGGCTGCGGTCAGAGCAGCCGCTCAGAAACGGTTCCCTTTGCTCGCCTGTGCCAAGACAGACTACGGGAAGGAGCAAAGAATTGTCCGCAGAGCTCCGGAGTTCCGGGGGGTGGAGCAATGTGCGTGGCCTGCATGCATATTAACGACCTGCAGTTCTTTGCAAGTTTAATGTTTTGCAATGCCTTTGGCTTGTCCCTTTCCTCGCAATGGAGGGGGTTTAACTGTATTTCTCTAGCTCATCTAGAAGCACAGCAGGTCTGTGAAAACTCCAGAAAAGGAGTTACCAATGATGTAAGGTGTTCACTTACATCGTTGCCACAGTAGTTTTTTTTATATTGCTTCATAGAAAAGTTACTCTTCAGTCCTCTCTTTTGAAATCGAGAAGTTAGTTGATTTCATGCCGTTGCAATTTCATGATCCATCCACTTTTCTTTAGAAGTGGTCTTGACATCAGTACTTAATCATGAGAAGTTCCTGTGAGGCTCAAATCATTTCATCTCCTTCTCTGATCTTTAAGCTTCTTAAGAGTGTCTCTGGACACAGCTATGATGGCATATTTCCCGGATGTGTGCTAATTCTGGTGCCATATGGTTTGGATGAAATTTGGGGTTTTTTTTCCCAATAATTTCAAAGTGGTATTATCTATAGTTGTTATTATTTAAACTTAACACTTTCTTAGTGGGAATGAAGAGCCAGTACAGTATTCTTTCATTCTTGAGAAACAAATATATTTTTAGCATCCAGAGTAACATTTGTCTGAACCAGAAAATTATTCTACATTTTTTTTCTTTTTCTCCCTTTTATAAGTTTCATATCAATGAAACCGTAAAGTAACTTTTAGACTTTTTAAGTGAACATTATTCTCACAGTTGCAAGGTGAAGAGCCTAAGAGATCACCACAATTGCTCTCAGATTTTTTTTTTCTTCAGTCAGGATCAGTAAAACTTTAGGTAATGTGAAATGTGAACTTAAGTATGCAAGTCAGGGCAAGAAAAATGCATTCAAAGTTTTGGTAGTTAGCTATCAGCTACCTGACACTAATTTGCTACTAGAACTGACACACAACTGTCAAGTGGAACTCCTGCAAGAGACAGCAAGTTGTGAAAATGATTAGAAAATATTTTATTAAAACATGGCAATGCATACATTACAAAGAAGAATAGGAATTCTGTTGGTAATATTCATGGGTATTATCAATGCTTTATAACAGACACCTAAAATAATATTTCTAGGGTCATTAATTTGAATTACTTTGGACAAAATAATGCACTGTGCCATTTACAGTTCATCACTTTAATATAAAGACAACTTTACAAGAGAACTGCATAAGCCATAATCCAATAGACAAATTTATAGACTTGTTTTTTTAACATTGGAAGCAAACTAACTATGAACATGAAATGTTTTCTAATTTTAGTTTCCCTACAGCAGGCAAATGAAACAAACTGCTGAGAAGGTAATGAAAACAGATTACTTAATAGTGAAAAATCTGAGTGCTATTCTTTCTCTACCAGTGGTGCCACTGCTGGAATTTAATGGGGTGGCACCAGTGTGTCTGAATGAAGATTTTGATCCTAGCTATTTAAAAATAGGGTTGAATCTAATAAGATTTCCTCAGTATTGATAGTCTTTCTTTCCTCCTTTCTTTCTTTCTTTATTTTCCTTCCTTTCTTTCTTTATTTTCCTTCCTTTCTTTATTTTCCTTCCTTCCTTCCCTCCTTCCCTCCCTCCTTCCTCCCTTCCTTCCTTCCTTCCTTCCTTCCTTCCTTCCTTCNCTTTCTTCCTCCCTTTCTTCCTCCCTCCTTCCTCAGGATATTCTATAGAATTTTGATAGAGCCTTAAAGGTAAAATTTGTTTCAGATTTTCTTATCTTTGTGTTGTATTAAACAAACTTAACTTCCTAAATTTTTGGAAGCTTGAGGGAGAAAAATTCAGCCCTGCAATAAAGATAATGTGCTTAAAATGACAAGGGATCGTTGAAATGGTTTTTTTGCGTGTGCAAATCATCTCTCTCCTTCCCTTTTGTAAGACCTCAGGTAAGTTCAGGAATTATTCCAGAAAAAAAAAAAAAAAGGAGCACTAGACATGATGGATTAGGCAGATTGGGGTGTATCAATTACAGTAAGTTTTTGGTTGTAGTGCAGGAGCATTTCTTTCTTGTGTCTCTCAATTTGTATTCGGCAATTCAGAAGCTGTTTGTTACACCTACCATGACTGCTTGGCCTATTAGGATGCAGTGAGAATTAGGCTGAGCATGAAAACAAAACCATAATATTCCAATGGCTTTAAATTATTGCACAAAATATAAAAGCAGTAGCAGAATAAGGTCTGATGCACCCTCTTCTGAATTTAGATTACAAATGACGGGTTTGTATTAGTGCCATATTGTGACATAAAAACAAAGACAAGTTTAAGGTTAATTTTGAAAATAATGTTCTTATGCATAGCCTCATAATAGAACAATTGAAAACCCACTTTAGTACAGTGGTGAGTGTCCCTGCCTGGTATGCAGGAGATCTGGCTTTGATTCCTGCCAGGAGGCAGTGGTTTAAGAGTTGGACTCAACGATCCTTGTGGGTCACTTCCAACTCAGAATATTCTGCGATTCTATGCAATTCTGTAATTTATAAAACAGTCAACCAATGTAGAATATACATGTAAATTGCATCTGAACTGTACATGTTTTAATTTGATATGCTTTCTCCTAATGATTTCATTAACTGTTTATATTTGTTTAAGGTCATAGTATTTTATAACACAGTATTGGCAAGGTGGGAAAAGACCTTTGAGATCATCAAGTCCAACCTATTAGCCTACACCAACCTATCAGCTAAACCATGGCACTAAGTGCCTTATCCAACCTCCTCTTAAACACCTCCAGGGACAGTGACTCCACAACCTCCATTCTAATGGCAGATCACTCTTTCAGTGAAGAATTTCTTCCTAATATAGAGCTTAAACCTCCCCTGACAGAGACTTGAGACTGTGTCCTCTTGTTCTGTCACCGGTTGCCTGAGAAAAGACACTGACTCTTGCCTGACCACAACCTCATTTTAGGTAGTTACAGAGGGCAATAAGGTCTCCCCTCAACCTCCTCTGCTCCAGACTAAACAAGCCCAGCTCTCTCAACCGCTCCTCATCGGGCTTGTGTTCCAGCCCCTTCACCATCCTCGTTGCCCTTCTCTGGACACATTCTAGCATCTCACCCTACGTTATTGTTTCTGAACAAAACTTGTCTTATGCCTTCAAACAGGAAAAGGATTTTGGAAGATCTGGCATCTTAAATCTAATTTTATTGTTATGTATTAAAATTAAACATCTGCATCACTGGAAAGAGATGTTCAGCAATTTGTTATCCATCAGGGAAGGGACACCATCCATTTTTCTCTAATGAAGTTTAGCAAAATACTCATTTGGATATGACTCTTCCCAAAATAAGGAGAAACAAAATTTCCACAAGGTGTTTTATGCTGGTAGTGCAGCACCTACATATGAAAGAACTCTTGTTCACAGAATCACAGAATATCGTGGATGGATGGATGGCTTGTAAAGAACCATCACCTTACCTGCTTTTTATCTAGCACCCTGATAATTACTTGCTTTTGTCAATCCCTGGCAGAGGGGAATAAGGTCAGGAGTTGACCCAAACTACAACAACTCAGTGCTTAAAAGTAATCGACTGCCCATGGAATGTTTACACAGTGAGGATAAAAAAGGTGTTTCAAACTTGATGACTCAAACCTTGACTGTTTCCCTTATCAAAGCAAAACTTTCACAGCTGGCCTGGTAGCTTGAGTGAAGATTAGTTGAGTTTTTACAAATTCTACAATTTATCAACCTGGACTTGATCTGATCATGAATACAGAACCATGGCCAAAATTAAAATGAGATCCTCTAATTTAGAGTATCTTGCCAAATAACTATTTCTACCATAGAGCACAGTATGCAGTGGTCAGGCATGTAGACATGATTTATACTGTACATAGCATTAGACCTCCTAATCCTACAGTCTAGGTGCTTCTCCTAGCAGTCACGTGAGTCATGTAGCTGCATTTATCAGCTCATGGAGCTTAAACAGTATGCTTCAGAAGCAATGGATCTCTTCTGCATGAAGCTTCTGAATGAAGCTAATATTCTATTATCTACCCGTGTGTGCATCAAGTGCAAAATAAACAGTCTAGTAGTGTATCTGAAATTCTACTTGGATGTATTTTACTGTGTGTCATGGGGTGGTATTTCTCAGTCAGTACAGACAGCTTTTATGTGAAAGAAGAATGAGCTTTTGAGACCCCAGAAAAAGGACATTTTTACATCCAAAGCAGGCAGAATGGAGAGACAGAAACAAGTGGCCTACTCACTCAGGCATAAAAAAGCAGAGGATGTAAAATGTGCAGTGGAAGTGTAATGAATTCCTCCATTACGAATTATTGTCATATGGAAATGTTTTTGTACATGAATTCTGACATAGAAAATTGGATGGATTTTTTTTGTTTGTATGTTGCATTTATTGAAAACAAAAAAATCTCGGCAACAGCAGTATATAAATGTGTATAGATATGTTGCTTAAGGTCTCCATTTTTCTTGTCTTCAGTCTTTATTCTCTCATCCTTTCCTCAGCTAGATAGCCAGAGTTTCTGCTTACTTGCCTGAGAAATCTGTTTCACTCATATATCTTCTTCTTGTCAGGAGCTTTCCTTCTCTTAGGCTATGCCATTTCCTGGCATGCTGGAATCACCAGCTCCTATTGTGTTAAAAAGAAACACCATCTTTTCCCATCATCATCTCATTATGGCTATGTCAACAGCTTTCTTAGTAAGCAGGAAAGTTAAGTTATCCAAGTACAACTTTGTAGGATTTACAATAGAAACCTCCCTTGTTACGAAAATGTCTACTACAGTAATCCCTTGAATTTTGTGGGAGATGCATTCCAGAAAGCTCCAGAGAAAGTTTCCATGAAGAAGCGGAAAATACCTGCGTAAATGAAGACCTGCCCACTGCCCCGCTCCCTCAGCCCCAGCGGGTACAGGATGCCTTCCCCACCATGTACCCACGTCACATGCTGGGGAGGCGTGGGCAGCGGCTAGAGGTGGGATACACTCCCATGCCACAGTGTGGCAGCTGCTGTGTACCTCCCTGCCACCGTGAGCCAGCACCACCCCATCGGCATGGCAGAGGCACTCACTGATTGTGGTCATCCGGTGGTCATGTGACATGGAAAAAACCTGTGAACGACCGAGGGAGCCTGACGACATCTTAGTGGAAAAAAACCCTGCCATATATTGAAGATGCAAAACTTAAGCTGCAAAGTACTGAGGGATTGCTATATTAAACTGAGGATCACTGATGAAATCATATTCTTTCTGAAAAGGAAGGGATATCATATCCTGGGCAAAACAATATCATTGTACATTAAATAACTAGAATATTACTAATTTAAGATTATATGAGTATGTGATTTGGTCCCATAAAATCAAATAAAGTTAATGCCACATACATAAAAAATATAATAAAATATATATTCTAATTAAAAATGTAGCTATAAGGGACACAGATATTTGTATCCTGTATTGTTTTGTTTCTTACTGAAAGACTGTTAATACTGAGTAGAGAGTTTTGTAGATCCAGCGGTGACTCATACGATGCTACTTCTTTCAAACCAGATCTTGTATTATTGTACAAGCAATGCTACTTCTTGAAATGAAAAGAGAGTTCCCCATCAGCTACAGCAGGCTTTGTATTGAGAGCCTATTGACTTTTTTAGGTTCAGAGAGGAGAGAAGCAGTATTCAGGGTAATATTTTCATGTCACAGGTCAAATGGAGGTTTGTGTTTGCTTTGAATGAGATCAACATTTGTCTTTCAGACTGGATTTTCAGTGGGGTAGTGCTGGGTTTGGCAGGGATACAGTCAATTTCCTTCATAGTGGCTAATATGGGACCATGTGTTGAATCTGTGCTGGAAACAGTAACACAGTGGATGTTTTAGCTATGGCTGAGCTGCACTTACCCAAAGTCAAGGCCTTTTCATCTCCTCATCCCACCAGTGATATGGGGGTGCACAAGGAACTGGGAGAGGACACAACTAGGACAGCTGATCCCAACTGAGCAAAGGGATATTCCACATCATATGGCGTCATGCCCAGCTTGTAAAGCTGGGGTAAGAAGTAGGGAGGTAGGGGGCATGTGGAGCAATGGTGTTTGTCTTCCCAAGTGGCTCTCAGGCATGATGGATCCCCTGTTTTCCTGGGGATGGCTGAACACATGCCTGCCCATGGCAAGCAGTGAATGAAGTCCTTGTTTGTGGCTTTTGTTTTACCTATTACAGTGCCTGTATCTCAGGGGTTTTCTCATTTTTACCCTTCTGATTCTCTGCCCCATCCCGCAGAAGGAAAGTGAGAGAGCAGCTGTGTGGACCTTAGTTGTTGGCTGGGGTTTAACCGCAACAGGTAGACGTAGTTCACAAAAGCTGTTTTACAAGTCCAAAGTGTCAGAGATTACTCTTAGGGTTACTTTATATGTTTAGTATTTTGTGTATGCACATAAATATATTTAACTTTAGCAAGGTCAATTTTCACATAAATATTTGACACAATGACATTAATTCTGCAAAATGTATACTATTTTGCATTTTATGTTTCCTAAGCCAAAAAGACTTATCTTTTTTAAAAGAAGTTTTGACTATATTGATTTTCCTAGGGCTAATTAACACATGCAACTTCCAACAGAGAAGAAAAATTAACTTCTGATTTCTGGTGAGAGGCGTACTTGGATGTTCTGGTCAATACCCAGTTAAGGGATACTATGTCTTCCTTTCAAGTACACCCTAAACCTTAAGGAAACCTTTTCAGCGCCTGCTGTGCTCTGCAGAATATGACTTTGGGCAAACAAGCCTATTTTTTCACACTAGTGGCAGTCTAGCTGCACAACCATAGCTCATGGCATCTGCTCAGGCTAGCAGAGGTACCTAAGGCTGCAGTCACACCATGATTGAGGGCCTCCAGGCCAGCTTGTTAAGAGCCATCTCACAGGATCACAGATTATTCTGAGTTGGAAGGGACCCACTAGGATCATCTAGTCCAACTCTCAAATGAATGCCCACCCAGAGATCGAACCCACAACCCTGGAGCCATGGGCACCACACTCCATCCATCCAAGCCTCCCATTGTATAGACCATGTCACTGAGTTCCTCATCCAATCTTTTCTTAAATACCTCCAGGGATGGCAACTCCACCACCTCCCTGGGCAGACCATTCCATTGAGGGATCACTCTCTCTGCGAAAAAACTCTTCCTAACATCCAGCCTAAACCTCTCCTGGCACAGCTTGAGGCCATGTCCTCTTGTTCTGGTGCTGGAAGGCTGAGAGAAGAGATTAACACCCACTCGACTTCATCCTCCCTTCAGGTNACTTTACCTGGGACTGAGTTCAGGCTGACAGGTCTATAATTACCCAGATCATCTTTCCTGCCCTTCTTGTGGATGGGTGCCACATTAGCCAATGTCCAGTCTTCCAGCTCTTTCATCACCCTAGGATGGATCCCATCTGGTCCCAAGGATTTATGAGGATCCAAGCCACTCAGCAAGTCTCTCACTACCTCCTCCTGGATTACAGGGGGATTATACTGCACCCCTACCCCTCCTTCTAGTTCAGAAGTCCAGTTGTCCTGTAGGCAATCTGTCTTACTGTTAAAAACAAAGAAGACATTAAGTGTCTCTGCCTTTTCCTCATCTCTAGTTACTATTTTCTCCTCTTCATCCAATAAGGAGTGAAGGTTGTTGCAGCTTCTCTTTTTGATGTTGATGTATTGATAAAAACATTTCTTGTTGTCCTTTACAGAAACAGCTAGTTTGAGTTCCATGTGGTTTTGCCTCTCTAATTTTTCTCCTGCATGACTTGACAACTTACTTAAACACACCCTGACTTACCTCCCCTTTTTTCCAAAGGCTGTACATCTTTCTTTCCCCCCCTAGTTCTTTCAGGAGTTCTTTGCTTAACCAGGCTGGTCTTCTACCCCTCCAACTTGTCTTTCGGCACAATGGGACCGCCTGCCCCTGAGCCTTCATGAACTCATTCTTAAAGCACGTCCAGGCTTCCTGGACCCCCTTGCCATTAAGGACTGTTTCCCATGGTTCCCTCCTAATTAAATCCTTAAATAGTCCGAAGTCTGCCCTCCGGAAGTCCAGCATGGAGGTTTGGTTCGTTCCCTTTCTTGTCCACTGTTAATTTAAAACTTTGTTATCTCATGGTCTCTGCAACCCAGATTTCCTCCAACCACAACATTGTCAACCAGCCCTTCCCTATTTGTAAACAGTAGGTCGAGCACAACCTCTCCTCTTGGAGGCTCACTCACCAGCTGTGTTAAGAAAAAATCATCAACTGTCTCTAGGAACTATCAGTTATTGCTGTGCAACACTGCCCTCTGCCTTGTGCATTTATGTGGTCTGGAACATACTTAATGATATTAAAGGGCAAGCCTGAAAGATTTGAACTGTTTCATGAAAAAAGAACCACGGAAATTCTTTGATTTTGTGTTTGCACAGTACAAAATGCAAACAGGATGAAGAATGTGTATTATAAGTAAGCGATTTTTGTACAGTTGTGAGTATAAAATACCTTCTTTTAAAGTGTGTTCATATGTGCGTGCATTATACATGCCTTATATATAGATACAGTATGCACACATGAAATATTTTTTAATATTTGCACCTCAGGCGATATGTTCCACATTAGCATGGTGATATGCATGGAGTCACTATGGAGCACTCATCTCCTGTGGCATTTCAATGGCATATGTTCTTCTCTCCTTCATGAGCATGTTTGTTTGCAGGTGAATCTTATGGGGATGTAAGTTCCTGAAAGGGAGCCACTCATGCTGTGGGGAGCAGCAGGCAGGATTTCTCAGGCTGAGCTCTGTGTTGTTGGGGCTGGAAATGGTCCACTGTGCAGTGCACTGTGCCAGCCCTCCAAGCCCTTCCAGCTGCACCTACATCTGTGCATCATTAAAGCAGCAGAGGCTACTGCAGTCGCCCAGTGACTGTGAGCAGCTCTCTTGTCATTTTACTGCTTGGAAAGGAAAATTTCTCTTTATCTTCTCAACTGAGTTTTCAGGTGTGTGAGGTGCTGAGATAATGTATATTAGGCAATAAGGCCTATTTCTTAATGTGTTGTAATATTGCATGTTGGTGTCCCAGCATACTTGAAAAGCAAATCTTGATGGTGTTTATATTTATTTTTCCATTCTTGCAGAGTTTATGATTTTCTAAGAATGTAGAGGACGACTCTTTATCCATGCTTTTTTAAAATATAACATTGCTACTCTGTTGAAATGTTTTTAATCTTGCTTTAAAAGGTGCTTCCTTGAGAATAGATCTATTTCACATGAAATTTTTGCTATTTGTTTTATGTTATAAATGGCAGAGTTCTATGAAATCTTAGTTTCAGTGAATATTTTCTATGAATATGCAGTGCAGGCATAATCTTTGTTTAATCTACCTATCCAGGAGCTTTTACTTAAAAGGATAAAGGCATCTAATTAGGTATTTAGGAGTTTAAAAAGTGTAACAAAAATAGGCATCATCATATTCAGCGCACTGGTATAACATTGTTATTTTCATATAGTTGGAGTTAAAATTTACTGTTGATTTAAATAGAGCCAAGATTTCTTTTGGAGTTATTTAAAACCATTAGTGAAAGCTTTCACAAACTGAACTAATGTTTGCTTAATCCTTGTGTTTTCAGTGGAGAAACATATTTATGATACATGCATGAGATATCTGGTGCTTGGCAGGAAATGTGCTGGCTGATTTTTGCTGCAAAGCATCTCAGCCTTGGCAAAATAGGAGTAACAAGCTTTAAACAGATTAGTAGTTTATCTGATTCAGTGATCATCTTGCTTTAGGACAGAGTTAAAACCATCTGAATTCTTTCTTGATCTTACTTGGAAAACATTCCCTGAGAAGTGAGAAAGTTGCATTTAGTTCAGACTGCTATCACTGAAAATAATGCTCTGGGTGTTGCTGTGGTTTACTTTCTGAGCGTTACACTAGGATAGCCCTATTTTTGCAAATAAATATATATTTAATATATATAATATATATGTGATGTTTTGTCTTGCAATAGCTTTTAAATACAACAAATATTACAGAGGAGGACTTTGAAATCCTTCTTTTTTATTATTATCTCTTTGTTGTTGTTTGGTTGGTGTTTTCTTGTTTGTTTTTACATTCATAAATAAGACCATAAGAAACAATTACTCATGTAGTCTAGAGGGAAATGATCAGTTATGACAATCTCAATTTTTTGTATGAGTTTTAATTTGGTATTTTCTGAAAACTCTTATGGTCCTTGAGATCAAAGAGTTAGAGGACATGTCTCTTTTGTCAGCTGCTAAGTTCTCCTGAATTTCTCTCTTTTTTATATAGTGTACGGTGCATTTTTAGAAATTCCACACTCCACCAGCAGCTATAAATCTTTATCCCTGTGTTTATTCTAATCTGATTATTCAAAGACTCAATTTTAAACATTTGCACTATGACAGCTCCAGGATCCAATGCATGCTCCTAATACCAGATTGTCTTTTCCCAAAGAGTATACAGTCTGAATAAATAAGATAGAAAGGAGCTGGAGAAAGACTGCACATTAATCTACAAATACAAAAGTAAAATTGACGATTCTGTACAATGGTACACAACCATACTTTTATTGAATGGATTGCTTCACTTTCATTTACTTTCATTTATTGGGCCTGCCATATGGCCACAGCTTTTCTTCACAGCCAGTGATATTATCTGCTTTTCTGTGCCAGTGTCCTAGCCCTTGAGGTTGTTTATCCCTGAAAAAAGAGAAGATCAAACTTGTAATCCACTGCGGCAATAGTCTTCCAGACTCAATCAGATTTCTCGTTAATCTCCTTGACAAGCATGAGTGTAGCTTCCTCTGCCTGAAGAAAAGCTTAGAGTTCACCAGATCTCTGGTTCTCAGCACGCATGGTTATAATTTTCACTTTTGAACTCTGAGAGCTGAAAACACCAAGTTGGTCCAATTTATTTTTAACATTGGAACTGGAAAACATTTGTAAAATTACCTCAGCCCTAAACTCAGCATTGAGGCCAACTGGTAATAAAAAGTATAGGAAAGATACATTAAATTGATTATATAGAGAGACAAGTGTAATGAAGGGAAAAAAACCCCTGGGTCTGTGAAGAGCGCTTTCACATGAAGGCTATGCTCAGCACAAACCCGATGTTAAGTCCTGTCTGATGTGTGTCACAGACATCATGCCCTGTACACATATATTTTAAGACTCGTGTTCCGTAGGTTACTCCTGATGCAAAGTTATAATCACCTAGACACTACCCTTTCTGGTTTTCAGATTCTGTGAAGCATAATAAAATTTCATTAAGAATGGCTTATTTAATTTCCTTATGAATCTACCAGCACTCTGAATGGCCATCCCCCTGAAAATGCTGAAGAGTATGGAATAAAATACGGTCGACCCCCGTTGCTCGCAGGCTGTTGGGTCTGGTCAGACTCCCGCGAGTTCTGAAATCCGCAAAGATAGCGACCCCACTACGTAGTCGAGTACGCCACGCCCGTAGCCATGCCCCCTCCCCGTATAAGGTCTGGAGGATGGTCCTGAGAGCGGGGCTTGTCTCAATTGTCTGGCTGTGTTGAGGTGAGGGGCCGACGCGGACTGCTGAGCCCCGAGCAGCGGGGGCGAGCCCCGAGCTGAGCCGTGGGGGCAAGCCGAGCCGCGGGATTGAGCCGAGACGAGCCGTGGGGGCGAGCCGCGGGGTGAGCCGCGGGGTTGAGCCAAGCCGAGCTGAGCCACGGGGGCAAGGCGAGCCGAGCCACGGGGCCGGCAGTGGGGGCCGGCAGCGAGAGCCAGCTGAGCGGCAGGCAGGGCCACTGGCACACAATGGCACACACACAATGGCAGCTCCGTCACCCCATCTTGTAGCCCAGCGGAGGACAATTCCAGCCGTGCAAAAACACACATTTACACTAAACGCATCCCGGGCACGCTGTGCTGGCTCCTGGCTGGGACCAATTTACATATTCGTGAGCAGACAGGGCCCGCTGTGCTCACCCTGCGAGCGGCAGGGAGGGGTGAGGGGGGCGGGGCCAGCTGTGCTTGCAGCACGAGTGGTGAGACTGACTGGGGTCCCGGTACGTTCTGAGCATGCTCCGAGGTTGCACAGCTCGTGGAAAAATCACCTGCAAATACTGAAGCTCACAAATAGTGGACCGAGAATATGTGGGGGCTCACTGTATAGGCAATTCTGCAAAGGTATCATTGTCTCTCAAATCGAAGCTTAACTACAAGAGAAAGATTTGCATGTAGGAAGCACATAATTCGAGAGAAAAGTTTGCATCTAAAATCCATCCTATGATTTTAGTCTATGTACCTAGAGTCCTTGTCTCCCTGTCTCATTAAGTGGAATTAACTACTGATGGTGTTTTTAATGAGGTAAACCAAAACTATGTGAATATCTACTCCCAAAGCTCACACAGACTTGCTTTTCTAGTGTTGCATTATTTTCTATCCCAAGCAATTCCTTCTCTGAGGAAAATGAAAACTATTACATGTAGTTGAGCACAAAACTTTCAGGCGCTAACAAGAACTGCATTGTTATACTATAGAGCAACCCAGGTAACTGTTGCAGAAAAAGTAAAAAACCATGATCCTTGAATGAATTTGTATAAAAGTCTTCTGGCTAAGAAAAAGATTCAAAACATTTCTTATAGCATCTGTATCGTTTGCTAGGCATAAACTGGAGTAGCTAGCAAATTGTGGGAAAAGCTGTGTTCATTTACAGAGGGTTCAACAGAAACGGGAAGTTGATTATTTTTCCATTAGCCTTATGTACCTTAACCAATATACATAAAACCAAAGTCACTCTAAGACATCCCAAAAATTGTAATTGCATGTAGATAGCCTTTGCCCTTATCCATTGTTGGAAGAGGTAACTGAGGAGAAAAATGTGTGATAAGCAGTGCTGTATGATACCTAGCCAGACTTAAGGGCTTGCTCTCCATCTCTTGTGGCTGCCAAGGTGGAAAAAGAAGAATGTAATAAATTTTTGTTTGATGACTCTTTGTGAGAGAAATGTAAAAATGTAAAAACTGCATCATTAGTTTTTACTCCTTTAAATGAAACCCCAAGGAATCATATACTGATTTTTAATTAAGCAGTGCTTTTTGGCGTACTGCTTCCTGATAAAATTAAGGGAGTATAAAACTTAAACTTTTGATAATTTATGTTGATATTTTAAAGCCCTCATTTTTGTACTATGCATAAGACAAAACAAGAAGTAAGATAACCCTAGCAGACCAACTTACAAAATTGTCAAAAATGTGTTGTTTTAAATGGGAATCAAACCAAAATAGTTTGATTCAGTCGGCCCTCTTGCACTTTGTGCCCCTCATATTGCAGCTTCAGATCTTAGCGGCATGATTTTTTAGTGATGTAGGAGACTAGTTTCGCAACCGCGCATGCGTGACTTGCTGCCACGGTGGCAGCTGTGGCGGTGGCCCGATTGGTGGCCCAGGCAGCGGTGGTAGTGCAAGCAGCAGCGGGGGTGGCCTGGGGGGCAGCGGTGACGCGGCCACCATTCAACGTGGAAGTCGGGCTACGTGGATCCCAAATAAGCCCGCGAGTCCACGTTATAGGGGACCCGACTGTACTAAAAATGATTGTGGTGTGGTTTGTTTATTTTTTTTTTAAACCAGTTATTACAAGTAATTTTATTAGGGAACTTGCTAATTTTGGCACTTTAAAGGCTTTAAAGCCCTACAAAGCTCCTGTATTGCCGTTTATAACCAAATGGGAGCAAGCACAGCATTCTGGCTTGAAGCAGCGAAGGACTGAGAATGAGAGGCCTAAAAATGGGGTGATGAGTGATGTATGGAGACCAGTGGTCTCCAGCAGCTTAGATGCACTTATGCTAGCAAAGGAACTGTGATCATGATTAATTTTAAATGGACTTGCTTAACGCAAGTTAGCTAACTTGCACTGAAACATTGGGAATTTTACTTTGCATTGAAATCTATATATACTGACATTACTCCTCTCACCTACTTTTCTGACCAAATAAAAATATAATTGATTTGTCATCAGCGCAATTTCACCAGTGCTTTTAGGTTTGACTTGGTTTCAGAATGTTTTGAATAACCACATAATTAGACCGAGATGGACAACTTTTAACTGAAAAACTTAACTTCTGTAAAATGAAGCATTTTTCTTACTGTGAGCTAAGTGTTACAAAATTGCTTTAAAAACTGTCCAGGGTGGACTAGAAATAGAGAAAACTTAGCTACCTAGCAGGAATGAAAACCAAGAAACATTTCACAGTTTTTGAACCCACTTTAACACAGAAAATTATATGTTTTCAGGTTGTCACATTCTGAAGCATATACCTCTGTGGTAACACATTTTACTGCATTTACTATGTAAATTGAGCAATAACGATTTTGTAGTAGTGCTTAACTATAGGAAATGATGGAAAAAGCAAGGTGATTTGGGAAATAATTCAATCAGTGAGAAAGAAAATAAGTACAAATGGAAATAAATGTCAGAATGAAACTAATTCACAAGGAAACAACATAGTTTATGCATAAACTCCTTTGTTCAGTCATGGCTCTGGAGCTAAACTGATGGTTTTGTAGCCGTCTATGAACCAATTAGAGGATCTTTATATCAAAGCTCTTACAAAACTGCATCAGCATTTTTGTTATACAATGAAAAAGGACAGAAAAATGAAGTCCATAAACAAAATCTTCTGTTTATTAATTTGCTTACTTACTTAAATGACAAATACAGAAGAGGGGGAGGGAAGTCAACTACTTGAGGTGAATTACTAAAATATATATGGAGAGCTATATAGTTTACACTGATTTTTTTTCCTTCCATAACCCAAATGATTGTTCAAGAATATTAAATATATTGATCGAAGAGAGAAATTACTAAGATATAATAATGTGATCCAAATTAATGTGTATATGTAAAACATCATACACAGCTTTGCTCATATGATTAGCCTCTCTGAAACCAAAATGTACACCTTTAAGTCAATAGACAAGGTATTTGCTTGGGTATGTTTTCACAGCATCAAACCCTTTTAGTGTAGCTACTGTGCAACTAGTTTTGATTGCACATTTAATGTTACTACTTCACAAAAATGTCTTGTACCATGAAGGACAATGTAGCCTGTGAATCCCAACATTCACTCCGTAAATCCCAGCAGCATATCAGCAGTGACCCAAGTATTTGTAGAAGTTTGTGGTGAATTACAGGTTAGGGAACACAGTTATTGAAAGAAAGGTTGAAATCGTTGGAACTCAGTCTTGCTACTCACTCCTGCTACTCATTTCTCTAATTGCTAATCATTGTACTAGATTCTACTAGATTTGGATTTTAAGGTGGGAATAGTAAATCTATTGCTGTGTGAAATTTTCTTTACTGGAGGATGATTCAATATATCACAAAGTTTATGCCCCAATGGACCTTTACCTGGAATTGTTTATGTCATTAATTCATTCATCTTTTAGGATTTTATGTAGCATTATACTGCTCATAATCCATTAACTATTTTCATGTCATTGTTTGGGAAAGTAATTTTTTTGTACAGAGGTCTCCTCTTTAAACAGAGTGTAAAACATACCCATTGTGGCATCTTTCAGGATGAAGAATGGCAGAATGTCATTGTCACAGGAGCTCAGAACTTTTAATCCTCCAGTTCTCTTTCTTCTTTCCATAGATAATGAAAAGATAATCAGGGGAAAGTGCAATTTAGATCTGGAATTAGACACCCACCTCACAACAACCGCCTTTCAGGTAGTTGTAGAGAGGGCTTCACAAACATGTCTGGTAATACCACAGTCAGACTGGTTTTAACTCCCTAAGCACACTCATAAACCTATTAAGTGATATTGGATGAAATTGATGGATATTGGATGAAATGCTGGATTGAATTTCAAATGGATTTGAAACAGAACCATTGTACATTGCTTTTTGTCAAGTGCAAGCTTGTACAATATGAATGTGAAGTCTACTTAACAAAAATAAGTAATATAGAAATGCTTATTTGTATTGAAGCTTCTATGAAGAAATGACACGTATTTTTATTACCTTATAATAAGGTGGGAAGAAAGCGCTACAGTTATACCCCTGCATTTGCAAGGAAAGGGTGATGCTAGGGGTCTCACAGAATGTCACTCTCACAGAGACTCGCAGGTCATTAATATGGATGCAGGCCATGCCCATTGCTCCACCCCCCGGCGCTCCGGAGCACTGCAGACACTTTTCTGCTTCTTCCCATGGTCTCTCTCAGCACAGGGGAGTACTTCTGAGCCCTCTCTGGCTCGGGAGACCCCCTGTAGAGTCCCTTGGCTTCTCTTCGGCAATGCTGTCGCTTCTGCAGCTGCTGCTGGGCTGCTGCCACTGCTCCACTGCTCCCCCCCACCCTGGCCGCAGTGCTCATGCCCGCCTTGCCCCGGCCCCAGTGCTCGTGTCCACCTCGTCCCGGCCCCAGAGCTCGTGCCCCAGCCCTGTGCTGCGCCCCAGCCCCTCGCCGCGCCCTGGCCTGGCCCAGCCCCATGTGGCGCGGGGGGTGTTCCGCTGTGGCAGCAGAGTGAGCATGTCCCAGTGGCTGCCGTGGCCAGCCCCACTTTCCTGGGGCACTTCCCTTCCCTGCCTGTAGCCATGGAAACAGTAACATGGGATCAGTCCCCGGCTGTNGGAAACAGTAACACGTGCCCGGGGTGGGATCAGTCCCCGGCTGCGCTTAGAGTCACAGGGGACTGCGTGACTCCTGGCCCCCCTGTGGGGCCGGGCTGGTGCTGCCTCACAGGGAGAGCCCATATTGTCCCTCAGCGAAGCAGAGGCACTGCACATGTGTCAGCTGGGGAAACTTGCAAGTGGCTGAAGCAAAATCACGAGAAATTTTCCTCGCAAATATACGGGGTTGCAATGGAGGAGTCGCAATGCAGTGGGGACATACTGTGTTTTCAAGTAAGTACAAAGTTCAATAGCAGCTAAATATGCTGAAACACCTCAAGGCTGTCATCTTTCCATAAACAATTTTCAGCATGGATTCTGGCAACCTGCATTGGTAAGACTGTATGCATGTAACCCCCAGACACACACACCATCATAAAACCATCACCTATCAAGTTATACTCAAGAAATGGGATGTGCAGACCACATCCACAGCACCATCCTCACTGTTATCCTTGCCCTACATTTACCTAAAACATGTAGTTACAACTCTAAATCCTTTTTCAGATGGAGGAAAGGTTCCTGTACAGAAGACTTACAATCTATATAAATATACATAATATATATAAAATACATAAGACAGGTAAGAAATTTCATTTAATAAGAATAGTAACTAATCTTACTGCTCACATGGGTATTAATAGTTAATATAAATGTTGTCATTGATTTTTGATACTCAGATGTTAAATAGGCTAGTGGGGTTTTTGTCTACTTGAAGAAATACATCTACATATAGTGTCAAGGAAGGTATTTCCCAGACCTAGAGAAATGTGGGGCAGCTGTGAGACAAATTAACTCAGGAAGTATACAAGCATTAAAGGCAGGATAACTTAACAGAAAAATAAAATAAAAAATGAAAGTAAAAATGCAATGTTTGACTCAAAGGTTCTCACAGATCTTGTAAGTGTTAATTAGTGTGAATAGATGTGTGAATAGCTGTCCTCAGTTTGGGTTCTTGTCTGTATATTATTAAATACATATTTGTGCTATAATAGCAAATTATGTCTGGAATCTCAGTCATCAAAAATAGGTCTGGCAAGAGCAAACCTTGGGATTGCATCCAGCCTGTGTTTGGAGTACCAAAGGAACAGATAATTTATGGTCCATTTTCTAAACATTCATGCCCAACCACTAGCCAGTGACTCAATGTGGTTTAAACTCTTTTCTTTGGCTGAGTGCAACATTGTGTGCTTTTCTTCTCCAAGGTTATTATAGTAGGACAAATACTGTAAGCCATAAGGATATACCAGGCAAGTTGTAAGTCATATGGACCAAAAAAGGCAAGACTTGGCCTTGCCTTTGACAGAAGTTGTAAATTTGACAACATTGACCTAGACGCATGGGCAGCTATTATTTAACTCAAGTACATCTCCTGAATGCTCTGCAGGGGACCACTGCCTAAAGCTGTTATTTTCTGGCAAAGTCTTTGAAACAAGGCAGCATTGCTATTATTCTTTTAAATGTAGTGTAAGGTATGGCCAGACTTAAATCCACACTGGTGCTTGTAGTTTTGCAGAAACAAAATAAGAGACTTTATTTTAACATTATGATTGAGTTTATTCTGCACCAGTGGATACTATTACTCTATGTATGCTTCCACAATCCTATTTAGAGGCAAAACCATGGGATGTTTTCAGCTGGAAAAGCTCTAATGGAGGAAAAATAACTGCAGCAGTCAAATAACAAAAAACCTAAATAGATATCTTTTTTATTCTTGTTATAATTGGTCCCCTGTAGTGTTGCTAATAAAATAAATGTCAGGCAGAAAGCAAGTAAAAAACCAGAACATCTACTCTTTTCTTTGCAGCAGCTTTCAGGACGCCCTAGGCTTAGATGATGAATGGTTGCTGAGCGAGAAAAGAATTTTCCTTTAAAACACCAAGCCTTCCTTTAAGCCTTTATCTGATATTCAGGCAGAAACACTATGTGCAAGATGTAAATTAAAGAAATCATGTAAAGCATTAATATATTTGTAGACGGGAGAAAAATTAGACAAATATGTAAATACCCTGCCACTAATAAGAAGGAGGAATTTACTTCCCTGTCATGTTTCAGGGCTGCTACTATGCGACAAGACATATTTATTAATTAATAGAATGAATCAAATATTGAGGATACCAGTAGGATTTCATTCTACTTGAGAAATACAGGGATCCTTCGCATAGTCGTGATCCGTAATTTGCGAGATCCGCATATTCGCTGTTGATTTTTCAGTGAGCTGTGGGACCTGGCTCATGCGCAAAATGCACAGAACCTACTGCGAACCCAGTCTGCTCATGAATATGTAAATTGGTCCCAGCCGGGAGCCAATGCGGTGCAGCCAGGATGCGTTTAGTGTAAATGTGTGTTTTTGCACGGCTGGAATTGTTCTCCGCTGGGTTACAAGACGGAGTGACGGGGCTGCTGTTGTGTGTGTCCGTATGTACAGCAGGAGGCACCTTCCCCCGTCCCATGGGGGCTGGCGGGCTCGTGCCCGGCCGCACCAGGGCAGGGGGGGCAGGGACCTGTGCCATGGAAGGACGGAGCTGGAGAAGCTGCTGGAGTGTTTACGGGCAGAGGGAATGGGGGCCCTCGAGGTGTCTGTATGGTTGGCATTATTCTCTGTCAGGCTGCACGAGAATTGTGTGTGTCTGTATGTGAGAGCGGGAGGCACCTTCCCCCATCCCGCAGGGGCTGGCAGGCTGGTGCCCAGCCGCGCCGAGCCGGGGCAGGGGGGGACAGGCACCCGCACCATGGCGGGATGGGCGGGAAGGAGCTGGAGCAGTTATGGAAGCAATGGGGTCCCTCGGGGTGTCTGCATGGTTGGCATTGCTCTCTGCCAGGCTGCAGGAGGCTGTCGGCATTGTGTGTGTCTGTGCGGGAGCAGGGGGCACCTTCCTCCCCACCCCTGCAGTGCCCTTTGTGGCTGGGGCAGTGCAAGGAAGGGTGGCCCCGCAGCTCCTGCCTCCTGCACCCATGGGGCAGCCCCTGCACTCCCTTGGCATCGCTCCGGCACTGCTGCCCCATCCCCCGTGTCCAACACTGGCCTGCAAGTGGCAACCGAGTTCGCAGACTGAAAAACCTTAAACCCCCCCCCAAAATGCCGGCCACCAGTTCCCAATCAGAGCTGTACAAGTTTATGTGAGTGTGAGGCAGGTCCTGGTGCTGCGCGGGGAGCGGCACAGGCTCGGAGGACGTGCCGCAGCCTGCGTCACTTCCTGCAATGGACGCTGGTGGTGGGGGGGAGCTGGGTCGGGTCGGGCCGAGCCCCTGCCCTCCCTCCCTGCCTGCCAGACATGTGGCTGTTTTCTGTCTACCCACACAAAACTCTTCTTCCAGGAATGCACAGTAGATACATAAACTTTCACAATGGAATAAAACTTGGAGGAACAGGGAACCTTCTAACAGAAACTCTTGAGAGCATTGCCACAGCCCCATCCCTGACTGTTGCTGTCCTGACTCCCTCTGTCTCCCATTGGCTGCCCGGGCACTGCTGTGCCATGCTCTGGCAGCTGCTTCTGACAACAGATAACTCTGTAAAACAGTGTCCCAGCTCTCCTGCTGCTCCCGGCTCCACGCTGCCCTGCAGCTCTTCCAAGAGCTGGTCCAGGTGGAGGCTTGAGAAGTGCAGTCACCACACCCCTCCTCCTCTGTGCCCACAGTCAGGCAGGTCCCGTGGCCGGGGCCTGGTGGAGCCCAGGGGCCGCCCTCACCCCGGCTCCGGCCCCTGCCCCCACCCCAGCCCTGGCGCCTTGCTGCCAAACACAGCAGCCCGCCGGCCCCTCGCCGTAGCACAGCCATGTTGGGCAGCACCCACTCAACTGAAACGAGCCACTGTTTTCTCAGTGCGCCTCCGCCGTGTTTGAACACAGGAGACACACACCAGCAATCAGAAACCCCAATAAAAACCCTGATAAAAACCAGCACAGACGTGGCAGGGAAAGGACAGTGTCAGAAGGCTCAGATCCACAGGGGGCGCAGGCGTTGGCTTCCCAGGTCTCAGCTGTGCCAGTTTCTATACTCAGAAAATCAGCTTCCGGAAGCTGGGAAGTTGACAAAAGGCGTTTCCTTTGATTTAATGAGGCACTACAGAGGGTGCTAGGCTCTCAGGACCATCCTCCAGATGTTATTAGGGGAGGGGGCATGGCTACGGGCGTGGCATACCTGAATACTTAGTGGGTTTGCTATCTTTGCGGATTCCAGGACTCATGTGAAGAGGGCCAGACCCAACAGCCTGCAAGTAACGGGGTATCACTGTGTAATGTGATTTTATGAAGACATTTTCTATATATATTTACATAAAGCTATTGAATAAAGGAATAAATAGAAAAGAAACTGAATGAGGCACAAAGGTTTTCATCTTGTAATTCTGGAAGCAACATAAAAATGCTTAAGAGTCATGGATTATTTCTGATGTCTTAGAAACCTGATGTTGCCTTATTATTCTCTTACAAAATGGTACTGAACTAAGGCATCATGCAAAGAAGAGAAAATTGTTATGAGCTTAAAGCATTGTTTAGCAAAATGAAAAATGAGTTGCATGGACCATAAATCTAGCAGACATTGACAAGTCTAATCTTTTTGATTATGTCTTCAATAAATCTTAATTTTAGAATAAAACTGCCATTTCAAAGTATTTTTTTTAGCTAGCAAAACAATAAAGAGGATGATGGAATTCCTGTTTCATAAATCACATTGCAGTACATATATCCAGCTCAAAAAGAATGTCTTCAGCAATATTTTTCTGGCCTGTTTCAGATGGATGAATCCTTTAAAGACTTTTTTGTATCTTACAATAATCTAAGGGCTTGCCCATCTATTCAATAATTCCTCTCAATACCCATACCTTTCAGCCCAAAAACTTTTCACCTGAAACTTCATGAAATTTTGTTTTTGCTAACAGTGTTAACAGTATCCTACATATAGTAAGTCATGCCTAGAAACCTTTAGATGAGACTATTGGTGTGTTTTAAATGCCTTTATTGCTGTTTTCCTGAAACTTTCAGTCTAAGATCAAGTGCAGTGTAACCAAACTATTGGAGTGATATCACCCTTTTTTATCTGATTTTGAGGGCAGCTGCCAATTTTAAAAATGCATCTTATTTTCTTCCTGTGTTAAGAGTCACTGAAAACCACGAAACACCCCCCTCACCCCCCAAAAAATTTAAACTCTATGAAAAATTTATGGAGTAGTTTACACAAAAATACAATCCTAAAATATGAGGAATTTTTAAGCATGAGTGTGTTCTGGTTGTTTACCAGTCTGAGTCCTTATCTTACTTACATCATAAGTTTGAACATTAACAGGTAGAAATTAAGGACTTCAATAACTTTGAAGTAGCTTTATCTTGTCAACATTTGGTGAATAAAGAAACCCGAAGAGAATTAAGGCATCTTCATGGTACTTAGAGTAACATCATTACCAGATCTGGTTACCAAAATGTCAGCCAGTGACTTCACTCAAAATAGTACATTTTCTTTCTTCTGCTCCCTGTGATTATTTTAATGCTAATATTCTGGTATACATTAGACTAGATTAGCAATAAATATCAACTTGATATCAGGATTACTTATATTCTTCCATTGGTTTCCTAATATCTAATGGATATTTCCTAATATCTAATGGTATCTAAGGGATTTTATTAATACTCTTGAGGAACTGATCCTTTGGAGTGGGATTGATGTATGTTTGTACATCAGTATGGTTGTAGCTGAACTGTACATTTAGATTACTCCTGTTTTTGTCTGTAACTGTTCTCTATGAGCCATTCCATTATAAACTTTAAGACTATAAGTGAAAATTTCTTAGTCATTAGTAGAAATACGGAGATCACCTTTGTCTTACAACCAAATTGACAGCTTAATAAATAATAAAGGATAAAGAGCAAAATAAAAATTCTGGGTCAGTTAATTCTAAATTATATAGCTTCTTTACACCCTGGTTTTACACTTTGTCTTGAGAAATATGTATATGAAGTATTGTGAAGGGTTGTTTTGTCCTGTCAACTTTAAAATACCCTGGTGTGTGACATATTATGTCCATGGAAAGCTATAATAGCCATACATCAGATAATTATTTAAGAATATAGTTCAATTCTGATGGTACACTTAACTTCAATGTTGCTATTTTAGATACAAAACTATTTTTATTTAAAAGTAATCATATGCATTTTGTAACAAATAAGTGCAAGAAACATTTATATTTAGGTTTCATTGTAAACTGAAGTGTCAAAGCTAATCTTCTTTTACAAGCACTAGAATACTGTATTCATCCCAGTAGCTCATGTATAATGTAAGAATCCCTTAATAATGGAAATCACCATAAATAAATGTCCAGCTTGCACTCTTAGGAGAGACTGATAAATCTCAGTGTAAAAGCATTGAACTTGATGTCTTAGAGACCATTCCACTGAAAAGGTTTATGCAACATTGCATAGTGGATATGCTGCTGTTCTTCAGGACTGCAAATCATAAGAGAATTTTAAGTCTTCTGATAGTTCGAAAAGTCTTCTTCAATTTCCTTTAAATGAGCTTATCTTCATTTTCATATTAGGTTTCCTGAATATTTTTTTCTGTAAATTTTTTTAATATGCTGTTTATTTACATTTTTATTTGCTTTGTAAAGTTAAGAAAATAAAACACACTTTTCATTTTTCTCTTATTATCTTCATAATACTCTCTTTATATTTCTTATCTGTATGTAGCTATGCATACAATTTGCAACTGGGTTTTTTTCTGTATGAATAACCCATGATTAATATAAACGAGCTCAGATTGATTCAGATACAATAGAGGCTGAAGAGTGATGGCTGGTGCAAACAGGAAGGGGGATTAGCATTGTTCTTGCTGCATGATGAATTGCACTACATCATGCATTAAGACCATGGATTGTCCTTCAGGATATCAAAGACATTAGCAAACATGACGGCAAATATGCAGTCTTTTATCTGATGGGGACAGTATTGCTCAGAGAGGATGGTAAGGCTGGAGGAGCATCAGCACATTGTCAACAGGACTTTTGGTAGCTGGCTCTTTGGAGGCAGAGCAGCTGTTCGGTCTATGAACACTGCCTGAGGTAAACCTTTCACAGTGAGCTCTCTTGCTATCTCTTTTTGAACAGTTGCTCATCATCATCATCATCACTATCTTTCTCAGATGAGTGAAGGTTCTATCAAGTCAGTCAAGGGTGAAGATTGGACAGAAAGCAGTAATTATCTGGGTCCCAGTCTCACAGATGAACCCTCTTGGACCTCACTGGCATTGTCACAGCACTTGCACGTGCTAGTCCATGAACTATGGGCCTATTTGGTTTGTAGACATAGTTTTCTACTGCTATGTCTGTTGTCCTTTCTTAAATAATAATTTCTTTATATGTTTTTGCTTTATTATATAGCAAAATGAGATATGATACTTCTGCACCTAATGATGATTTTAATATTTGGCTATAAAGGAATTATTTTGCATTATTTTAGTAAATTTCCTTTACTATGAATATATCACAGTACTTGAATAGTGCAAATTACATTTGTACTTACGAATAGCTGGTGGCCCAGCTTAATTGGCGAAACTCACTTCCACCATGAATGTATAAAAAGAAGAAATGGAGTCTTTCAACTTGAACTACTGTTTCCAGTGATCTGGTGTCCTCTTGACAGGAAAAATACTGTGTTGTTACCTCACAGTCAATCAGGCTCCTCCTAGTCATTACATAGCAAGTTGTATCTTTCTTAGTTTTATGAAGAGATAAAGCACCTTAACTTTTATTTATACATGCTATGCTGGACCTCTTTACCAGTAGCTATTCAGAACTCTGTCTGAATTGTAAGTTCACATGTAAATGTAGGGAAGCAGACTTCAGGTAATGAGTTAAAAGTGCATAGTTTTTACTCACCATAAAAATTGTACCCAACACTCAACACCATTATTCCATCTGAACAGAGAATTAGAACACTAGGGTGTTAGGCTATTTTTTGCTCAATCAAAACTAATCATCCCTATCAACTCTAATGGTGTAATATTTGAAATAGGAATATTTTCCTTGACCTCCTTCAGGGTATTAAAAATTATATTTCCTTCCATACTCGACTACATTAGTTCTTGTTCACTTGCTTAATTTCAAGGGAAACTTTAAGGAAGCAGGCCCTAATTTTCATTTAATTAGAATGCCAATATTTACAGTGCTTTAGCACTTCAACATTTCGACTTTCAGTAGCAATTTTCAAATTTTCATAATGATTTTTTTTGTTGTTTAAGGCAGATAATATATTTTCATATTGTTCTGTCTCACAGAGGGGTTTTTTTGGGGGGGAATTTTTGAAGTATGATTGAGTGATGCTTTTGAAAATGTCAAAATTGTCTCTAACAAATCTGATTTGTCATATGTATACCAAACCCACTAAAAATGACAAAACATACTGTACTGAATCCATGTAATGCACATCTGCTTCAAGACTTTTCTGGCAGCTGCCAGATACAGAGAAGTATTAAAATCCTGTGTTTAGTATTCAAACCTCTTTCTCCATTATGGACATCCCTTTAGACTAAGGAATCCAGGGTTGGTCCTGACTTTCCTCCTCTGCTTTGAAGTCATTTGCTTTTTATCTGTCTTGCTTGAGACAGCTGTTTCATTTCACTGATAGATGTTATGTCACCTTACAGCTATCTTGGGCTTCTTTCACTTTATAAGAGCTGTTTTCTTCTACACATTTTCATTTCAACTCTTGTCTTCTTATATAAATGATGAGGTCTTTTAAAATGTACTACTGTAATCTATTGGCACAGATCAAGGAGTGTCTGCAATCCACAAATGAAACTGGTGTGGGGGTTGTGGTTATCTCAACTCTATTCTATTCTAGACATCAGAATCATAAACTCTGACATTTCACAGAGGAAATGAAATGGTCTTATATTTTATCTGACGTAACTATACCCTCATTTGTTTCAATTGCCTCAAATTACATTGGTAATATATACTGTCCATAACAAGACCAGTTATATCAAAGATAATAATAAAAATATGTTTTCTTCAGATGGAGCAGCATTTTCAATTTGGTTGGTTTCCAAAACAGAGCAGCAGTAGCTGTAGTATATTAATCTGCACAATTTAAGCTTTAATGGGCTAGGAAACATGCTTTTACATTAATATGATTTAAACCTAAAGTACAGCAGTTCTATTAAAAATGAATCAGATTTTGCATGGATGTCTGAATAACCAGGGATTTTTTTATAACTTGTATTCCTTTGTCTTTCCTCTAAAAGAACACAGTCCTGAAGGGGTTGACATGGAGACTTCAAGATGCAGCCAATAATGAAAGCCATACCTAACAGCAGAGGTGTAAAGGGAATGCTCTGTGTAGCTGTAACATGCTTCTGCTCCCTAAAAATATGCAAGCAAATTACATTTATTTGTGGTATTTGTAATTTTAACACCCATTGTATTGTTATTTATTGCCTGATTCAAGCACATTGCCCAGGTTTGGAGTGTGTGTCTGTGTAAGTGCTTTCCTGCACAGCCTTTCACTTTCTCTATATTGTTCCGTCCATGCCCCAGATCCAGTATGAACCTGCTTTTTTTTCCTCTGTTTGCTCGAGTTAGAGGCCTTTTCCTTTATGCAGGAGGATGAAAGCTTTTCCAAGGGCTGTGACAGAAACCTGGAGAGGGGAGGTCATACTGGCCACCTTGCCAAAGCCTTGAGGAACAGAAAAAAGTTTAAATGAGAACGCCAGGAGGGAGGAGAGGAACTACGAACTTGAGCACTAGAGTCTTATTCTGGAAACATTTTAAATTTCCATATTTTCTTCTGCTAATGGCTTTTGTGAAGATGCACATAGGAAAATTTCTGGTGTGGTGAATAGTCCAAAACAGTAAAGACTGCAATGGGACTTGGTTTCCAGCAGTCAATGGAAAAAAAAAACTTGGAAGCTTGTCTTAATTTGGCACCGAATATTAACTGATCATTGGAAAGGGATCTGGGAGTGTTGGTTGATAGAAAACTTAACAGGAGCCAGCAGTGTGCCCAGGTGGCCAGAAAAGTCAATGGTATCTTGGCTTGCATCAGGAATAGTGTTGTCGGTAGGACTAGGGAAGTTTTTCTCCCCCTCTGCTCGGCACTGGTTAGACCATATCTTGAATACTGTGTCCAGTTCTGGGCCCCTCAGTTTAAGAGGGATGTTGAGATCCNGTTAATGTCACCTTGTGGGAAACTGGACCCATGATTTTTGTAACAGTGAAATACTGGTGGTATAGTAGTATATTTTAAGATCTTTTTTGAGCGTTATTTTTCTTCTTCAGTATTAAATAATTTAATTACATGATTTATTTTTATTAAAATGAAGTTCATAAACATAGATACATATTTTATTAGAGCAGCTTTTATGAAGATATAAATGATACTGAAATTTTTTCATTTCATATGGGCTTCTTTAAAATGGCGGTTTTATAATGCTTTGCCTTTACTGAATCTTAAGGGTATCCAGTTCTAAAGTGTGATGAATATATCTTCATTAAGGCGTGAAGTATACCTTAATACACTCTAAGTGGATATGACAAGCTCTAAATATTCAGTAAGTATCTTCATTGTAAAACTCCACAGGAAAAAAAATGTTAAGACAACGATATTAAGGCTATAAAGCCAAGTATTTGAAAATGAAGACACTAGAATATGCAGCAGGATTTATCACCCCTTCCTCTGTTTGTCATTTTTAAAGCAATTTTCTAACACAAGTTTTGCCTCTCTGAGCAGTGATGTTGTGACCTATTGCTTCAGCAGCCTCTGGAAATTAAAATAATTAGTAGTAAACTGAACGCAGTACAGTCATGTCCACTGTTAATATTCTTGAAACTTCACTGATCCTTCTATTCTTGTGATGGTAGTTTTGCACCTGAATTAAGTACTATTTTAAGCAGAAGAAATAAAATAGGTTCTGGTAATGAGTGTTCAGTAATTAGGAGACTATCTTATTTCATGAATGACAACTGAATGTCCTTCTGAGTCTTTGTACAAAGAGCAAGCAAACATGCCGGGACAAGAAACTGTTCAACATTTGTTACTTCTAGTGACTAATGAAAGATCAATGTAATGTTCAGGACATTTAGAATCTTTAAAATTTCTTATGAATATGGACTTTTAATATTTAATCTGAAAACCTCATAGATAGCCTTTTCATCTTCAGAAGCATTAAATCAGCAGGAGCTCCCTTGCCTAGGACCGGGCACTAAAATTTTTCAGAAACAGTAAATGAGGCAGTAATTCTCACTGGCTTCATGACGAACATCTGCATGAGCAGATAGGATTTCTGGGTTACCTTCTGGCTACTCGGATGCTCTGAGCATCTTGAGATGTAAACCAAATCATTCAAGCTCCAGCCCAGCTGGACTAAGCGCTGGGGAAGGAGTTTGGCTGGAACATATTTCTGAATAGGTAGTTAAATAAGAAATGCTAGAGATGTCCTGAAGTTGTGTCTATTGTCCTTCAAATCCTGTTTCTTCACTCCCTGCGTGGATTAGAGCTAGACCATAGTGGAAGGGTTGAGACTTCCTTTTTCTGCAACTTTCTGTTAGTATGTTTATCAGGTTTTAGTTATATGACTGCTGTTGCCAGTAACTTTTGCATCTAAGACAAAGAAGATATGGCCAAGTGACCAATTTATTCTTAATGACTCTATGTTGTAAATAACAGCTATTTTAAATATTACGTGTAAACTAATGTGTAGAATTAAGTAGGCAGATTTAGGGCTTTCATAGGTAAAAACTTAGAAAGGACTTACTCTGAAAACCAAACAAGCCTGGTTTTATCTTGTAATAAATGTGAATACAGAAATAATTTAAACTGAGCAAGTGGTTTCTAATGAAGCCTCATTAGCAGTGTTTTGCATAGCCATATTGACGATCCAGTTCTACGAGTGACTGAACAGTGATAATTAATCTGCATTCAGTCTAGCTCAGGCCAATTGTGTTCTTAGGCAGTAATTAATGAAGGGTCTATTTAGGAATCATGAGCTTTTAATATAACAATAAGTAAGTATTCCACCTTAGGCTGCAGCACAGATGACTAAAGGTAATTTGCTTTAACAGACAGCACCTACACTCAATAAGGGCATTTCAAATGGAGTTACATTTTAGCCTATGCATCTAGAGAGCTGCTTATAATTTCATAGAATGCCAGATAAGTACAATGACTCCTATTGACATCAATGAGTTTTGGATTAGGACTATTTGATCAGCAGTTATTCTCCTTCCCTGGGTTTGAGGCATGAAATCATGGTTCAACATAGCACAGCATTTTAATTGTTTAAAAGCTCAGCACATGGTTAACATTACTCGTGCAAAATTTACTTGGAAAAAATTTTTATTTGTTTGTGACAGGGTAATTTCCTGCAGGCTAATTTTCTTTGTCTCTTGGAATATACTAATGCTATCCAGTTAATTTTTGTCATTAAACCCTGAATCATTGACTGAAAGGAAAAAATTATAATTCTATCCCTTACACAGAGTTGAAAATTTGCAAACCTAAGATTAGGTAGAACACATTAGCATGTGCACAAGTACTTAATTACATTAGTGATGCAAATGATTTTCAATATTATGGTTTTGTAAACAAAATCTTGTTACTACAGAGAATTTGTGATACTGCAATGTGAAGAAGGCTCAGAGGCTATGAGAAATGCAATACACTGCTATATTTAGTTCCTAAAACAAATGTTTCTTTAAAATCCATTGAAACCCCAAAACAGTATTAAAAAGGAACACTGTCAATTTTACATAGTGGATTTTGTAAAAAAATCTATTCTTTTATTCTTGTTTTGTATGGATTACTTCAACTTTGGTTGAAGTATTGCTTCAACCATAATATATTCAACTGTAGCAATTTTTTCCAAGCTAAGCTTCAGGATGTTCTAAATTCCCAACAACCAAAACCATATGTGAGAAAAGAACTAATTTCACACCTCCAACACTACAACTTGGGATACGTATTTATACATTTATTTTACAAAATAGAACAAAATACATGAGACGTTACAATGAGTAGCTAGGATTCTTAGGAAATAGAGGATCATTTCACGTTTACATCTGGGAGATTATAGTCTGCATCTTGAAAATTGTGTGTCAAAACCATTAACATTTCTTTCTATTTGTCTGAAGGTGTTTACTAAGTTTCTTATTTTAATGTGAAAGTGTTAATTATATTTGTTATTCATAATACTTTTGCTTTCTTCTTTTGTTTGGCCATGTTTCTTGAACATCTCTGTATTTTTGTTGAATTGCACGGAAATCTGAGCAGAACAGAGATAACAGATTTAACTGTAAAACACTTAAATACAAAGTATTTCTGCTTGATTATCAAATAAGAGAATCTGAATGTGATTTTTCCTTGATGACCTTTGTAGCACAGCATGTTGTTTGCCAGAGGCAGCCATCCCAGTTTTACAGCTATCAATACCCTTCTGCCAGAGCACAGCAAGGGCTGTCTACTCCCTGAGGGACAGGGAGCAAGTCATGATGTGAGAGGCATTTATGCTGTGGAACATATAAGACCATGGGGAAAAAAATTAAAAATTATTTTGGCTGCAAAATCATGTTCATGGAAGTTGCAATGCACTAAGATACATAGTTACTTGTGCAAGCCTCATTTCCCCTTCCCTGTGTGAGCAAGTTTTGCATGGAAGGAAGACAAAGTTCCATGTGAAAATAATGAATAATCAATTAAGCTATCATACGATTTTTACATAAAGAAGCAGAAAGTGCACATTTAGCACTTCTTAAACATGAAACTCTGATTTTGAAAACTAACCATTCATTGTTTAGAGGAGGACATAAAGTTTTAGTTCTCTTAGAAGAAACACTGCAAAGAACTCTAGAATCCTATTTTTCCTAATTTGGCTGTGACCTTGAAACCTGCGACACATTTGTGCTGTTTCATTTTAACCATGTACCAAGGGAAAGTTGATATTTCACTGTATTTTGTAAGCAATATGTTAGGATGCCCAGAACCTTAATAGGTGTCTTTTATCACTTTAAATCTAATTTTTTTTTTTTTTCTGAAAGGATAGTAAACCTGGGTTTGTGTCCAGAAATACTGTACAATGTCCAACAATTTATAGCACCTCTGGTACAACATATCATGACAGGACCAATTCTAGAATATTATTGGGAAGATGGCCAAAACTTTTGTGGTGAATCCAGCCATTGCAGGGCAAAACATTATTTTAACTATATTTAATAAATAAATAAACAAACGCAGCTAAACATTAATGTTATTTCAAAGCCATTTTTTTCCAAGGATTTTTTTCTCTGCTTTCTTGATATTTGGCTGTTGCATCAAACGAGGTAGAAGACATGAAAAAGGCATAGACTACTTTATAATGTAAAAAGATAAACTTCAGCTGCTCTTGCTCAAAGTTTCCTTACGATATATGTTGGTATATGTAGCTGCAGATGTACATAGGTATAAAAATACTTGCCAATGTGCAGACATGCAGTGCTGGATCCTCAGCAGATGGAAACCACAGTTATATCAGCTTGGTTTGTCACAGGATGAGTTCTCTGGTAAGGACATATTTACTGTCACAAGTATAATTAAAAAAGTTAAACAATATTTCTGTTTTGAAATACATCTAAGTGTAAATGTGTATCTATATATACATGTAGACATATATAAATATATATTTACAAATATTCAAGAGATTGGTTTGCAGCTATCTGTCTATCTGTCCATTTATCTATGTAATTTCAAACAATTTCTGTAATGCTATGATGCTTTACTGCCATGAAACTCATTTCATATTCCATCAGTCCCTTTGAAAATGATGAAGTGAGATCATTTACCCTGTTCCTATTAATGGGCTGGGCTTTTTATTCTTACTACAACAAAATAAGAGAATAGCTTGGCAAATTCATATCCATTACTACAACAGATGTACCACAGTGATACTAGTCATATCATGTTTAATATTTTTGCTATAATAAAGAAAAATACATTCTGTCATTTGACAAAGTCTTAAATGAGAAAAACTTGATCTATTTTCTTTCTGTTCTGTAAAGACTCATATTCTGACTGAAAGCACACCTGACCTTCAAATTTCATGTCTTTTTGTGATTACTCCTACAAATTTCAAGAATGCTTAGGCACATATGACTTTATTTGGGACTTTTGTAAATGTGAAGATACCTGCTTTTTGCATGAGGTTGTAATTAATTACACTTTTTAAGCATCCAAATGTCTTGAAGCCTTCTGCAAAATTTAATTTATGCTTAAAACAACCTGGAGAGGTAGTCATGAGAGACAAAAGAATTTTACACATGAATTGAAATGCAGCTGTCCTTTACTGGCGTGTAGCAGCTGTTTAACAGGAGGCGGAAGCACAGATTAAGGTAGTAGATGAGCTAAAATCAAGAAGAAATTTTGGTAGTAAAAATACAGAATCAAAGGTTTGTTGAAGGGTGGATATTATGGCAAATACTTTGTTAAATATATCATGACTTTGTATGCCTGGCTTATGACAACTGTATTCTGTTGTAGATTGATTAGAGAAATAGACATTTTAGTAATGGTTTCCTTCTATGAACTTAGATGGACAGATAATTAATGAAATTAATCAGATGCAAACAAAATTGTGTTTTGATAAAAATAATGCTCTTAAATGCTACTTCCGATTCCTGTAACGTGAAAAAAGCAAAACAAATCAGAACAAATCTATTCTACTAGTTTTGGAGGATGCATAGAGGAACATAATCTGTATTTATTTAAAACAAAGCTATCATTTTAATGCTCAAGTAATAAGATGTCAATATAAAAACAAAATAAGATAATTTCCTATCATAAGATTGTTATTGATAGAAGTATTGTAAGCATTTTGGAGGACTTGTTTGCAGTAGTGACTGGAGGTGTTTCATCAAGTAAGTATGGTCACAGATGAATTCTCCCTCATATGCACTTTGAAGGTGATGACCATATATGTTGGAGTTTTCAGAGTAATTTCTCTATATAGAATAGTCCCTTTATGGAATTTATGCCAGTGAAAGTTGGCCCGTCATTATGAAAAGACAGTCAACAACTACACAGTTTCATCAAGGTTAGAGAACCTGTCTGTACAACAGTGGGTATTTCCATTGCATTGACTAGGGAACCCTTGGAGATTTACAGCAGGTCTAGGCCCAAAGCACGCACCTTTGGATGACTCTGGCTGTTGATGCGGCTTTATGAAGGCATCCGCTGTAGTTCACTTTCATTAGTGTCATATTAAAGGCTTAGAAGATAATAAAACTCTCCATTTTCTGCAGTTGGAGTTCATACAATATTAACATATTAAATATAATTTGTTTCAAATGACTTGTGATAAAGGGAGTCAGTGATATTCCCCTGGGTTAGTTCCTTCATTTAAAGAGGCATGCTACTGCAGAGCAGTAGTGTCAATAGTATTATGACAAACAGCTATAAAACAAGAAAAAGTCCTACTTTCCAGAATTAATCCATCAGGAAACTGTTAGAGATTCATCTTGTCTAAAATATTCATAGGCAGCAAAATGTCCTGAATGCCCTACAGAATTTGTGCAGAGTCAGGCAGGAGATTGATAGTGAAGTTCTGTTCTGAGTCACTCACAGTATGTAATTCTATTTGTCTTGCCAAACACTAAAGAGCAACCAGCTCATAAAATGTAAAGGTAACAGGGCTCATATTTTCCCCCTTTTAAGAAAAAACCTGATGACTCCACTTCACTATACTTTACTGAATGTAACAAATTTCCATTAAATCAAAGGAGAAAGGCACAGTGTTCCTGGCGGAGCACTTAGAAGCTGAATTAGACAGGTGTCATTTACTGTGTCATAGATATTTGTGTATATGATTAAAAAAAAAAAAATCTCCTTTGTAAACGTCTGAGAAAAATTGATAGCTCTCTCAATTTTTAATGACATTGAAAATATATTGAAGATTCTACCTTTCTGTCCTTAAGGAAAAAACCCCAGCAATCTCAATGTTTCATTGAAATCTCCTTAAGTCTCTCTGCTGCCTTTTAGGAAAATGCCACTTTCCTTTTTTTTTTTTTTTTTCCCCAAAATGCTGGTCATATTCATATTCACATGCCACATAATTAATTTTTTCCATTCTTCTACTGCTCTTCAAAGGGAAGACACAAAAATTAGAAATTAAAGATAAATTCTGGCTTTCATTGTTTTTCTCATTTTAAGCTA
>WEKX01001564.1:0-57035 GCA_013390025.1 Pitta sordida | reverse complement strand
GTAATTAAAACATCTCCTAGTAAATTTTTGTCTAAAATATATGCTTGATTGTTATGCAGGAATTTGCAGTCCTAGTCAGTATATATCAGCATATCTCTAATGAATTCGACTCCATGCTGATTCTTTGGTATTGCCATGTCCAGTTCAGAAGTTTGAAACAAAATGCACAGACTAATTAGGAAATCAATGACTTCCCGAGACTATTTTCATGCAGAGGAACATCTGGCACCCTAAAATTGAGCCACAGGCTTAAAAACAGGTGGAAAACAATATCCACTTGCTAACCCCATTGGGACAGAGGAACACCCCCACAGAAAGTGTATGAAAGAGAAAAAAAAATTAATTTCCAAAATGCTGATAATAAACTCAAACAGATAAACAGTGATTTGCAAGTGGGAAAGGAGGAAGATGAGAGAAAAGGTAGTGCTGTAATAGGGCTTCAGCTTCAACTAGAAAGAGGAGATGAGGAATATCTCTGGAGTAGCACTGTCTCTCTCTGTTCATACATTCTCATTGGTATTACAAAGAGTTTACATAGGAGTGCATGTGTATGTGCATGCTTGTGTGTGTCTGTGTGTGCACACACTCGTGTGCATACCAGAGTATGGTTACTCTGCTCACTGGAAAAACTGTGATAGTTTTACATAAGGAAAATACAAGAGAAAACAACGTACAAAGTACTGGATATAGTTCATGTAGATAGCTTTTAAGGCAAAGGGCTAGTGTTGAAGGTGACAGGCTAACATTGCTGATTCTAGCATGGTAGGAGATTCTACCCTGTTGAAACTCATGTATAACACCTTAAAAATGTATCAGTGAATTTTGTCAGCAGTAAGCTCTGGCATTCACTTTGTCAGTGTAAAGTAGGTCTTGAACTGTAGGTTTCTAGCTGTAACACTACAGTACTGCTTTTCTCCTTGCTTGTTCTAGAGCTTTCAATCTCAAGGGACTAGTTCATCTGCTGGGTTTGGCACACAATTACCTGTATCCACTTATTTTTCTTCCCACTGCACTGCTCTGGTTCATGTTCCAGCAACCACCTATCTTATGTTTTGAATAGGGCTTAGGTCCCCTGGTGAAATAGCTGCCTAATTCAAGACTGTGTAATAACACATGTCCTCTGCTACGTCTATGGGAAAATTTAGTCCTTTTGTCTTGAGAAACACCACAATACAGCTGTCCAGGAAAAAGTTTATTTAGTAAAGAAGAGGGATCTGGCAAAACTAAATATAAGTGATAATTAGATGGATGACTGAGTATCTCTTACCATGGTCCAAGAATGTGTTAGATAGTGTGTGGGTTTTTTAAAATCACCTCCTCTTCACATTACTCCCATAGGCCCCCAAAGTACTTAATTAGCTGACACTTCCATACTTTCTTTCCAGTAATTTTTATCTGATCTGCCTAAGTTTGCTAAAAGTGTTAATATATGGCTAATATACCAGTTAGTTGCTGCATCAATCAAAACCTGAACTCAATGACAAGAACCAAAACTTGTTCATTTCCTTATTTACTCCCTGTCAGATGCAAAATACCATCTATGCTACTTTTGAAATTAAGGCACATATAATTTTCCTGCACATCTTTTCAGATTGCTAAGTGTCCTCCAGCTGAGGTAGGCACTGACACCAGCCAGGTTAAGACTTAGTCTCACAGTACATGCAGGTTCAATTAACGTGAAAACTTCATTTGGGTGTTTCTTGATACCTGAATTTTCAGTAAGAATATTCTTCTATGTTAATTTTTGAATAATTTCCTTTCACCTGAACGGACTAATCTACAACAGTGATTACATCTGTCAGTTGTCCTTGATAACAGTACTTGGGCCCCAACTATAATTGCATTGTGAGTGACTGGGTCACTTTACTGATGCTTGTTTACATCAGCTGAGAGTCTGGCCTGCTTCTGCCAGCTAGGAGTGGACTCATTTGATTGCTCTGGCCTGCCTTCTTTGCTTAACAGTGTTGCTGGTTCATAATACTAATGTACCATCTCAAAACCTGCTGAAGCAAAGCAAAGTTGAAGCAAAAAACTTTAATCATAATCACTTTTGTTCACCATTCACATGTATCTGTAATCTCCACAGGCCTATAACACCTGAATAAAATTATTTTCAACTTTTCTCTGTAGAAAATAATCATATATTCTATTAACTTATAAACCTTGCTTATCTTAGCGCATGCTCATTAAAAATGTGGTAAAATAGTAAAGGGTAAGGAAAATAATAATAAGGAGAGAAAGCAAAACTAAATGGTAAATGAAAAGAAGAGGAATTTGAGGAGCTTAGTCATATCAAAAGCAAGGTAAAAAAAGGCAGAAAGAGGAGAGGAATGAAGAAAACAAAATAATTATTCATTTTCTATTCAGTTTCTTTCATGAAGGAACTATATTTAAAGCTCAAGAGTGAATATGTTTTAAATATTATCAAATTAATGTCAGAATGGAGATTTATGTATTTAGTACAATGTTCTCCTACCCTGGGATTTGGAAATGTAGAGTAATTATTAGCTAGCTGTTTTTCTTGAGCATGTATCTTTTCTATTATTACTCTATTCTACTATATGATCATATTTTTTTGCATAATTTAGATCTGATATATGCAAGTGCCTCCATTTTGAACAGGCCATATGGAGAGCTCCATGAGTGCCCAGGGAACCAGAAGCATGCCATGATTAACCATGGTTTCTGTTATTTGTTAAGCAGATGAAAAGAGCTGCAAAATAAAAGGCATTTCATGATGGTTTCTATGTCCTTGTACTGTCCTTTGTTTGTCTGTGCTGCACTAAGGGGAAAAAAAAGGGAAGTTTTAATATAGCAAAGGAAATTGCATAGCCAATGGAAACAAAAGGAAAAAAGGCACTGGAAGAAAAGACACTGATCTATATAATAGACTAGTGATGATGAAGTAAAGGAGAAAAATATAGATTATGCATGTATATATATCCGGGACCTACATTTTAATGGATCTAAATTATGAACAGACAGATAAAAGCAAAAAGAGAGACAGAGGGAGAGATTTGGAAGACATGAAACATCATTTCAGATTCTAAAGAGAAAAAGGTAATAAACTACTTCTAAGTTCGTCTCTGAGATCTCTGAAACTTGTTAACCTCTATTTAGTTAAGAACTTTTTAATGTCAATTTTATTATTTTTTTCATTTCAAAAGAGAGAAATAGAGCATAGTAAGGTTTTTATGTCACATTATATAATTAATTTTTTTTATAATGTAAGTTAATATGTCTACATATTAACTTATGTAGCAGGTGCTGGTATTTTAAGTTGGAATATTAATGTGGCAACAAGAAGTCTAGCATCAGGTAATTTCCAGATAATTCATGGATCATATTTGACTTAAATAATGCATCACCAAGAATGAACAACATATACCCTGCTTTGGAATACCTTGCGACCAAAACATGGCTAGACCCACACGTAAGGTCTGCTTGACATAGAGGATGGGCAGATAACAAACACTCCATTGGAGCCATAATCAGTGTCCCTATTGGTAATGCCTTATTCCCAAACCACTTAATGCAGCAGTCCAGGTGCAGAGCTAATACCATGATGATACACCCTCATCCATTAAGAACTCCGAAAAAATATACCTGATGCAGAATAGATGAATTTTTCCTTTTAGATATACTTAGGGCACCTTATTATGTCATTGACCTATGACTTATGTAGCCTATTGCTACAGCACCCTTCACTGGCCCAGAGCCACAGAGTGGCCAGTGATCCAAAAGTTCCGCCTGGGAGGGTTGGCCACAAGGACCACATAAAACCAGTAACACATCTCAATCGTTTCTCTCTCTTTCCTGGAACCTACCTGTCCCATGTGAAGGTGGACTTCCGTAGACCTCTCTGCTTCTAGTTATTTAATAATCTATTTTTCTCTTATTCTTCTCTGTTCTCACTCTCTCTTCTCTATCTTTACTCCTTTTCCTTCTCTTAATCACTTTTCTTATTTAGTATTTTTGAGAACTTGAAACCAAGTGGGTGCATTTTGTAAAGCTGTGTGGGTTGATGCATGCTGGGTGCTATGTGGAATGCACTACCTTGGTTATATGTTATCCTTTCAGTAAAAGTATCTCCTGAGGAAACCTGTGCAGCTTTATCTCTGTGTTATCTCAAAGCATAAAAGAACTGAAGGCTCAGCAAAAGTTTGGGTGAAATTTTGGAGTCTTGAATGGTTTTAAAAGTAAAAATCTCAGCTGAGCTTGTCGCTCTGTGGTTGGCGTCTTACAGAGAGAAAATAGAACTGAAGAGATCCTGCATAGACATTCATTGTGTTTGCTGATATGAGATAAAAGGAGAAATATTCAGATTTTATTGTGAGACAGGAAAGAATAAGAATGCTAAATGATAATTTTTAGCAAAATGAGTAAATAAGTCCATTGTACTAGAAGTTAATCCTTGGTCTGAACCTCAATACAAATTTTTAATAATATTCATTACAGAGTTGAATACTGCAACAGTGTAGACAACAGTCTTTAGATTCATTAAAACTTCAAAATCTTGAAGGATAGGTTTGGGCTTGATGTAATTCATGAGGGCTAACATGGAAAAAATTGTATTTCAGATTTCATAGGGAATATTTTTCACAGAAAACAAGAGTATGAAATAGTTGCCACTGTCAACCACTGATTTTTGTTTGCTTGTTTACTTTATATCATCATGAAACCCTTGATGTGTTCTGGATTTTCTGTTAATAAAAAAATTGTTCATTTATTCTTACTCTCTTTTTTTAAAAGCATTTTAACTGAAGGCTTAACTACTATTACATTTTGGCATTGGTGTTACACACTATATGATGGGTTCCATTGAATTGAAACCTCTAAGTACTTTGCTGCCCTTCCATGCAGCTTCCAGATTTGGCTTTTTGAAAGGATCCAGATGTTTACACTAGAAAAATTTAAAGCAAGTGCAAAATAAGAATTCCACAGAACTTTCTAATCTAATCAGCTTCCAGATTTGGCTTTTTGAAAGGATCCAGATGTTTACACTAGAAAAATTTAAAGCAAGTGCAAAATAAGAATTCCACAGAACTTTCTAATCTAATCAGCTTCCAGATTTGGCTTTTTGAAAGGATCCAGATGTTTACACTAGAAAAATTTAAAGCAAGTGCAAAATAAGAAAGAATTCCACAGAACTTTCTAATCTAACCAGTTTCTTAATGAGATTTGCGGACCATTTTAGATAGAAAGACAAACAAAGATTTTAGAAACATAATTTTGAAGCATGGTGCAAGAAGTGCATCTTATCGCTATTTTCAGTGTCTTCTTTTTAGATTACTCATTTCATAAGTTGACAAATTTCATCCAATGTTACTTTTTACTTTGTATCTCGTAGACTTGATTGTCCAAATTTAGATATTTAAGCATGATAGAATAGAAACATAGCATAATTTATGTTGGGAAAGATCTGCAATATAATAGATTCTAACTATTAACTCAGCACTGCTACATCCACTACTAAACCATGAGCCTAACTGACACATGTACGTATTTTCTAAATACCTGCAGGCATGGTACTCAACCATTTCCCTGGGCAGACTATTCCAATGCCTGCCAACACTTCCGGTGAAGAAGTTTTTTTAATGATAATGAAATGAAGAATCAGACTACGAGATGAAAGATTTTATATTCAACGACTAGTCTTTCTTGATATAAATTCTGTGGAAATCTTTATGATTCTTAATACTTTCTGTATGTGACACCACATAGAACTAGTGTACTAAATACACAGCATGCATCAAAAAGAATGGAAAATTCTGCTCTCAGGAAGTGATTATAAATCTTAAGAATTCTAAATGGAACAGAAACAAAATAAGAAAGAAGAGATCTATAAATTCTGACAGATAAAGGAAAATTGTCATAATTAATCTCATATGACATAAACACTAACTTTGTGAGTATTGAGAAAGAAATCTTTATTTCTTCCCTAAGCCAAATACTTACATTCCCTAAAGACATTACTATTTGTAGAACCTGTTACATTTTGACAACTGCTCAACATCCTTTTCTGAAGACTTGGGCTTTTTTGAGAGATTTTGTGAGAAGAATCATATGTTTAAGGGTGAATCTGTCGATCAAGTGATATGATCCTGTTTATAATCTTGTGGGGTTTAATAGGTATTAGTTATGTGGATTTCATTGACTGAAAATATGTTTTGTTTAGCCATTTATAATAACTGAAGGAAATAAAATTTATTTGCCATTCAAAATTATAGAATGATTGAATGATTGGGTTAGAAGAGACTTTAATGATCGTCTAGTTCCAAACCCCTTCCCATGGGCAGGAAGACATTCCAAAAAATCAGGTTACTCAGAGCCTCATCCAACCTGATCTTGAATGCTTCTAGGGATAGGGCAGCCACAACTTCTCTGGGCAACCTGTTCCTGTGCCTCACAACCCTCACAGTAAACAATTTTTTCCTAATATGTAATCTAAACCTAATCTCTGTCAGTTTACAGCCATTACCAGTATTTTCATAATATCATTGTGAAAAGTCCCTCTGCAGACTCCTTGTCAGCCCCCTTTGTGTTCTAGAAAGCTTTTTTAAGATCTCTCCAAAGTCATCTCTTGTCCAGGATCAACAAAACTCTCTCATCTTTCCTCATGTGAGAAGTGTCCAGCCCAGTGATCATGTTAGTGATTCTGCTCTGGACTCGATCCAACACGTCCACATCTTTCTTGTGTTGTTGACCCCAGACCTGGATCAAGTACTCCAGGTGTGGTTTCAGAAGAGCAGAGTGGAGGGGGAAGAATCACATCCCTTGATATGCTGACCATCTGGTTTTGGTGCAGGCCAGGATACAGTCGGCTTTCGGTGCTGTGAGAGTGCATTGAGTCGTGTTGAGGTTTTTGCCCAGAGACACCCACAAGTCTTATTCTCCAGGACTAGTTTCAATCCATTCTCTACTTGGCCTGTACTTGTTCTGACCCAGGTACAGGATCTTGCACTTCTTGTTGAATGTTATGAGGTTTGTATGGGTCTACCTCTCAAGCCTGTCAAGGTCTCTTTGAATGTCATCCATTTCCTCCAGTGTGTTAACAGCACCACATAGCTTGGTGTTGTCAGTCTCACTGTTGATGTCACCAACAAAGAAGTTAAAATGCTCCAGTCTCAATACTGACCACAGAATAACACTAGTCATCAAAGTCTTTGTAACTGTTTTAAATTAAAATGATGTAAGCAGATGAGAATTTTGTAGTACCATTATTATGCCTTTTATCCAAATGTGCGAATTGCAGACTTAATTACAGACAGATGATCATGACTGATCTACTCTTACTTTAAGAGTCTCTTAAACAGAAAAACCTGTATTTGGTGTGTTGAACCTCTCCTATGGTGAATACAATCATACCCTGAAAAACAAGTGGCTAAGAGACAATAAAAGGCATGATTATTTGCTCTAAGACTAGATCATTTTCCCTAGCTGAATGTCTAGCCTGGTTGGTATTAGGATGCTGAGACCTGTGTCTTAAGAAAAATTGCTTTTACCTATGGTCAGCTTTTAGAAAGGAAGGGGAAAGAGTTGTTTGAAAAAGTAGATAAATGGTCTCTATCTGAAATGTTCTTTATCACAGAATCACAGAATCAGTAAGGTTGGAAAAGACCTTAGAGATCATCGAGTCCAACCTATATGCTATGCAATGCAACAGTACCTAAAGTATATATAGTGAATCCTCTCTGTATCACGACTTCTCCTTCACGACCTCGCCCATTTGCGAAGCAATTTTTTGCAGTCCGGCTCTGGGGATCTGTGATAGACAGCGCATGCGCTCTGCTTCTACTTTGCCAGGGGGTGATGCCGGCTCTCCCTGTGAGGTGGGACGGGCCCGGCTCCCCTGGGAAGGGGACGGAGGGAGGGTTCGGGGTTTCTCCGGCACAGCCTCGAGTCCCGTGCCTGGCTCCTGAGCCGGTCCTGTGTGTCTCCGTGCCCAGTCCCTACAGTGGAAGGGTCACGCTGCACTATGTCCCAGGTGACCACTGAGACCCAGTGCAGCACCGCCACAAGACATGCCATGTATTCATATGTACAGTGTATGTATGAACGTATAATTTATAGAATTGAAAAAAGTCTTGTGGAAGCTTTATACGTGCTGACTTTCTCAATGGCTTAATAAAATTCAAACTGCCTTCAGGGGCTCTGGACTCGGGACAGCAGGGAGGACCTGGGGGGCTGTGGGACAGGGACGGCCACTGTGGAAGGCAGAGCAGGTCCCTCAGTGTCGCTTGCCCACCTGTGTGTGCGAGCTGCAAGCAGGCAGTGCTTGTGTATGTGTCTGTGTTACTGTTTCCATGGCTCAGGCAGGGAAGGCAATGCCATCTGTGCCTGGGCTCTGCAGCCGGCACACCCGGTGATGACGTGAGGCAAGCGCTGTGTGCTGGGATGGGGCAGCAGTGGGATGTTCCCACACCGCTGCCACTGCGCCAGGAGGAGATTTCTGTTCCCTCATCCTCTGGGACTGTAGTGGCGGTGATGCCTTGCTGCCTCTCCCGGCACGGGTGGATATTAAAGGGAAAGAAACTTCAATACCGAAGTCCCTGCCCCGCCATAAGCGCATGGGGTGTCTTAATGTTGCAGAGTTAAGGTTTTTCCAGTTTCTAAGAATGCTGACCAGAGCTAAGGGACACCCCTTCCCCGCTGTGGTGGCAGGGCGAGCGCGCACGGGATGGCGCGACCAGCGGGGCTGGGCCGGGCTGGGGCGGGGGTCAGCAGCATGGAGTTTGCGCTGGGAACACACACACGGTCACAGCAGCCACTCAGAAATGGTTCCCTTTGCTCGCTTGTGCTGAGGGAGACAAGGGGAAGGAGCAGAGAATTGTCCGCAGAGCTACGGAGTTCCGGGGGGTGGAGCAATGGGCGTGGCCTGCATGCATATTAACGACATGCAGTTCTTTGCGAGATTAATGTCTTGCGATGCCTTTGGCCTGTCCCTTTCCTCGTGATGGAGGAGGTATAACTGTATTAAAGCTATAAATAGCTATAATGAGCTTCTTTTCTCCTCTCCTCGCTAAGAAAAACATCACAATTTTAAACCTTAATAAAGCACTTGAAAATATCCTTTAAAAATATTTGAAAAATAATTGGAGGTCTTCATTCTTTGAATGTCTAATGAATACACATATTACTTCTGAAGCAGTAACTCTTGCTTTCAGGAGGGAGAAAACATGAAAATCTGATCTCATGATCTAAAGGGGATGCACCACAGACTATCAACTTCCAACAAAGAATGTTTCAGGGAATATTCACAATATATTGCATCTAAATGCAAGTTTTATAATATGTAATTTAAGAAATTAAAAGTGTTGACTTTAAGTGGATTGTGAGACTTTCTTATGGAAGAGTCTAAAGCAATAGTAATACTGCTGTAAATGCAAAAACTGGTAATTGATTCAAGCACTAAATTCCCGGTTCTTAGACTATCTTGTAAAAACATTAGGACACTAAAACATGACACGTATTTGTTAAGAGGTTAATCCTGTCAGGCCTCAGAATAAATCTTATTTTACAACAGAATATGTTTAGATCAAAGGGACTCACAAGGATCATTGAGTTCAAACTTTAGTCCTGCACAGGACAATCCCCAACACTGCGTGCCCAAATGCTCCTTGAGGTCTGTCAGGCTTGGTGCTGTGACCACTTCCCTGAGGAACCTGTTCCAATGTCCAGACACCTTCTAGGTGAAGAACCTTTCCTTAATATCCAACCTAAACCTTCCCTGACACAACTTCAGGTTCTGTTACTGCTGTCACTACAGGCAGTGCCTGCCTCTCTTCCCCTCACATGAAGGTTACAGACTGCAATTCTATTCTGAAGAATACTACAAAGAGATACTTCTTTTTTCTCTGAACTGAAATTCAACTTTCATTACTCCAATTATTGCTCCATTGTCACTCTTAATCTCATTAACCATCTCTCTTTTGTGCATTTTATTCATTTCAGCTCTGCAAGGAACAGGAAAACAATACCTGCAACAAGACAATGAAGAGACAAAAAAATTCCAACACAATTTCAGGATGAACAAAAATACCTACCATGACATGATAGTTACAGCAAATACTGTGGTTTTTCCAAAAGAATCACCAAGATTTTTTTTCTGCCGTAATTTTAGGAACATGTTGAACTACTATTATTGTTGCAGGTGCTACCAATATAAATTCTTAATCTACCTTAAGTGAGGGTTTGTGGAGAGATGTTAGCTGACTAGAGGAAGGAGAATGAAAAACTAGAATCTGCTTATTCCATGGAACATCCTATAGATACTGGAATATAAGGTCACGCTTGTATACTTTCTTCCTCAAAATCCTTAAAGAAGGAAGCATGCAGCAACTTCAAAACTTAATCTTTTGTTCTTATGTATGCAGCATTTGATGTGGTTCCTTTGTGCAAATGATATGATGATGTCTCTACTTTTGGGAACCGAGTTTCTAATAGCTGAAGGGAAATACAGTCTCTCAAAGGAGCTGATCTAAAACCGGTTTGGGTGTAAACAGATGCAACCAATTGTTTTCAATGAAGTTATATGAATTTCAAGATAAATTTGGTCTATGATTAGTCTAGTATTATAATCTTCAAGCAAAATTCCAATTATCATTATTATAATTGAAGTTTGTAGGATGTAACTAGGAAAAAAGAGGACTTAGAGAGCTGCATGTTCTGTTAGTCTTTCAAAGGAGAATTGTAAGTGTTTTTCCCTTTGATTACAAGGTCAAAAAAAATTTTTGCCACTTGATACTACAATACAAATAACAAGCCAAACTGATAACTGCTGAAAGTAAGTACAAATTTAATTACAACATACCTGAGTTTAGTCTCTCATCTTTTGATTGGAATTATTAGTGATTATTATTGTTAATTATAAATTCTTTTTTCCTCCCACAGTATTAATTTGCAAGGAAAACAGATATAAGACAAAATAACCAGACCTGTTAAAAATAGCTTCAGGGCTTGTACCTATCATGTATCATTTAACTATTGAGTTCAGATGTATATATGATCTTTTTCCTATGGAAGCAATTGTATGGTTCTGTTCTAATAGACTGCACCACCTTTTCAAGTTAAGACCATTTTTCTATCAGTGTTGTTAATACTCTTGATTTTATTCCACCTCTCATGGTTTTTCTTACTTTTTTTATGAATGCTCCAGCTTTCAGAGATGAGTGATTATGTTGAAATCACTTTTTTCTTTTTTATTTTCAGAGTAAAATTCTTGTCTTGGTTATAATAAAGCTTGTGAAAACAGGACCTCAGTGAACTCAGAATAAAGAAAATAGTTAAATTATTTTAAAAATCTATTTTAAAATACTTTATTTTTTTAAAGCAAATTCCATTTCTTATTAAATCCAGACTCGAGATTTTTTAAGATTTAAGGTGGTAAACTTCTATCTCCTTACAGCTGTCAGGTTGTAAATCTTTTCTTACCCATAACTGGCAGATATCAAGAGAGCAGAAAATGAGTATACAGTATCCCAGTTGGCTTTCTGTGAATTATTTAAAGATGACAGAAGCATTAGAGAAGTCCAGACAGCTGGTCTGTGTGTAAGACTTTCAGTGAATGATTTAATTTAGAATGTTGTTTCAGGGAGTTAATGTAATTAATGTAGTTGAGACATGAGAAATCTCACACACTGCAACTGTAAGTTTCTCCTCAGGAAATCCTTGTAGCTCGCTGTTTCTGTCAAGCAGGGTAATGTGCCTGTAAACTGCCTTTCACAGAAAACATATTACTGCATCAGGAGAACCATAAAAACAACAAAACATATACAATGTGGAATAATGAATGCCAATGTCTTTGCACTAAGAAAACACACTCATAAGAAAAACCAAAATCAGCTGGCATCTTGTAAAGAAAGAGCCTTAGCCAAGAAGATGTTCTACTGGTTCTTGTACTGATAGTTGTTCTACTGGTTCTACTGGTTATTTACTACTAGGTAAATAAGACACTTTGGACAAGTGAGGAATATCATTATTAGGTACAGTAAACAGCTGCTTTGCACAGAAAACAACATGAAAAGCCACTACAGCAAGTAATAGGTTTTTGGGTTTTGTTTTGGTGGTTTTTTTGTTTTTTGTTTGTTTGTTTTTTGGGAGTTTAAAAAATTTTATTTACTTTGTGTGTTTTGCTATTGTATCTATGAAGAAGCAAATAAGTCTGAGGGCAAACATACATTTCCAGATTGATTAAAATCTGGAATTTATAAATCTGAATTCAAAAGTCTTCAGAGAAAATAACCTGGATTTAACTCTTAATTTGTCCATTGACTTTCCTGCCTTTCAAATCAGAGTTTCAGGCTTTTACTATTACCCATGAATCCAGAAACTTGATTAAATTAACTGTAAAGAAACATTGAAAATTTGAAAGAAAATTAAAAATAAGAATACTCTGCTCAAGGTCCAATGACTCACTTCCTTCAAGACAAAACAACTACTGAAACTAAATAAATTCTCTATGCATACAGTTTTTTCATCAACGGAAATTATATAAACGGACAGGAACAGTACGATAGTCACTGGCATGGATGTTTCCGATGAGGATGGAATTTGACTATGTCATTAATTCAAAATAATTATGCACAGAAAGAAAAAAAAGTTAGATCTTTATATGGAAAGAAAAAGGCAAAACCAAACTGGTGGAAATATTTCTTAAAAAGATGGTTTTTCCTTAGTAGTTATTATCAGCAAATGCAATCATTATTGGTTACCATTAAAATAGTAGCTGGAAGCAGCTTCCTAATGTTCTGAGACTATGGGTGTGCATTGTATCTCTAAACCAACAAAACACATGTCGTATTTTAAGGAGACATTATTTTAAAAATGTGCTTTAAATATTGTTTCAAATTCCTCTGCCACAAGAGGAGAAAAAAAATATTTACTCTACTTATCCAGTGCTTTGAAAGAGCAAAAGGTGAAAAAAATAGTTTAACTGATAGGGCATTTTATTTTAAGCAGAAATCTTACAATTCAGAGTGAGTCTTTAATAAACAATTTAGTCATTTTAGTAACAACAGTGATTTTATTTAATAATACTTAACTTACATATTATATTTTCCATTTCTATTTATCTTACTTAAACATATTCAGAGCTCTTGAAAAAGTCTTAATTTGTTATAACCAAAAGATGGCAGCACTCCATGCAGTAAACTTTGCCTTGCGTTGCTATTTCTATTCAAAGATCTCTTTGTAAATTCCATCTTATAGTGTTGTAGTTTGAATTATCCAGGGTAGAGAACTATTTAGAAAGCTTTCAAAAGAGAAAATATGATTATTAATATGGGAAGGTTAATGCGGTTTAGGAAAGCTTAAAAATAAATTCCTTTAAATTTATTTTCTTTAGTATTGTTTCAGGCTAGTTAGCCATCAATATTAAATGAATAGAACTGAGATGCTCCACTTTGAAGTCTTAGAGAAACCTGTTCTCCTTTACTAGCAACTTAAGCACCAGGTAGTTTTTCTCACCTGGGTCTCCTGGCTCTTTCCACAATATTTATTCCTTCTTTTTTTTTCATATATTCATTTTGCTGTTCTACTTTTCCTTGTCCCATCTCAATCTTTACTGCTCCTTGGTGGCATATTGGCAGAACTCAGTGTTTGTGCCAAATATCAGCTCCCTGATTTAAACACCCGCATTGCATATCACTATCTATCTTGTTATCTAATGACTGCACACTGTGTTACCCTCTGTGGTCTGAATTCATGTTGCTCTTGTGAGATCAAACATAAAATAAGGCAGCTCTTATCCAGTGATAACAGAATTTGACGGGAGAAGACGGTCAGTAACTGTGTGGCTTTGACCATAAAAAAATCCACTTTAGTACAGTGGTGAGTGTCCCCGCCTGCCATGCAGGAGACCAGGGTTCGATTCCCGCCGGGTAGGCAGTGGTGTGGTTTAAGAGTTGGACTCGATGATCCTTGTGGGTCCCTTCCAACTCACAATAATCTGTGAATCTGTGAAAACCACTAACAAAGACAATGACAACTTCAAAACATACCCCTTACTTTTTGGGATGAAATAGAAAGCAGTCAAAAGAACATATGGAATGATCACTAAGAAAGCTGGATTTTTAGTTTGGTTTTCAAAGGTAAAATTAAGAATGGAACTTTTAGTGAAAAAAACTGAGGGGAAAAAAGACATGTAGGAAAAGAAACCAAGTGGAATTGCTAATCAATGAACAACAAAAATTCTGCAGAGTCGCCCTAGAAAGTGCCAAAGACTTAATGAATACTGTAATCCTAAATATGAGGATAAAACAATTAAAAATTTCCTTATATGAAGCCTTTGATATAATGTAACCATTAGCTGAATGGATGTGAGAGCCAGGGCCCATATGCTGAATTTGGAAAATAAATTGTTAACTGTGTTCTATTTTATTCCCATGCAGATATCTCCAAATAAACTAGAGAAGTTATTTCAAATAGCAGAGGCTGCTAAGCTGTAAAATGAACAAGTGAAAGCAACTAAGAAGCCTAAGCATGGTGCAGAATAAGCCCATACAAGACAATCCCAGAGCCAAGACAATGATACAGTTATACCATGTCATTTGCGAGGAACGGGTCATGCCATGGGCCTTGAAAAAGCGGGGGAGCGGCGCAGGGTTTGGGCTGTGGGAGTGCGGTTGCAGCAGCCTGGAGAAGCCCACAGGATGGGAGGGTGGAGGTGGGGGTCAGGTCGGTATTGGAGTTTCCTTCCCTTTAACATCCACCGGTCCCGGCAGAGGCAGCGCTATCCGTACGATCCCAGAGGATGGGGAAACAGAAGCCCCCTCCTGGGGCAGTGACAGCTGCCCCCTCCCAGCACACAGCGCTTGCCCGACCTTGCTTGCCTCACTTTCGTGGGCCAGTTTCCCAGGTCAGGGATGGGGGCACAGTGCTGCCATTGCGAGCCCGCTCCCCACGGGGCAGGGTGAGTCCTGCCCCACAGGCACCGCAGCACCGCCCCCCGACAGAGCAGAGGCACTGGGTAAACTCACAAATGGTTGAATCAAAACTGAGAGAAGTTCTCCTCAGAAATGGGCAGGTATGGGAAATGAGCTTCAGAGCAAAGAGTCTGAAAAACTTAGTTTTCAGTTCTGTAGTTCACAGAATATTCTGAGTTGGAAGGGACTCACAAGGATCATCTAGTCCAACTCTTGAATGGCACCACTGCCTCCCTAGCTGGAATCGAACCCCAGGGTCCCACATGACAGGCGGGGACACTCACCACTGTACTAAACGGATTTATAAAGGAAAGAGAATCACACAAAATAATGTGAGAGACTCCAGAATGTGTAAGGAGCCACATTGTTGGATTTGGGGTTTTTTTCTTGTTGTCTTGTCATCTACATTTTCTACTGACTCTAATTAGACTCAAGATTAATCTTACTATTTTCTGATACTTATCCTTACCAATACTTGTGTATACTGGTGATTTTTAGAACTGTGATACCGCATGCATTAATTGAGGATTCTGACATCTGTCACATATGTCTTCCTCTCTCTTTTCTCCTCCACTTTGAGGCTATGTTAAAAAAAGGGATTTACAGGTCTTTCCATGTTGAAGCTGGTTTCATTTAGTAAACTAACAGGATTTTGATATTAAAAACTGTTTAACTGTTGCACAGCTACCTGAAATTGGAAGGCTTGGTAAAGGAGAAGTAGAAAGAGAGCTAACTGTGACTTTTCAGTGACGTTAGAGCATGTCAATATAATCTCAAGCATTTCCTTTGCTAGCTGGAAATTACAGTGTTTCATGACACGATTTCTATTAATAGAGTCTCACAAGAAAGCAGTAAAAGCATCTAACAGTATATTTTCTTTTTATATAGAAATAAATATTAACTACTAATCAATATCAATTAACAGCTTAGTTTTCCATACAATAGAGGTATAAAAAACTAATAACATTGTAAAGTAGAATACTCAAAATGGTGAAATGAAATTTTGCTTAGTAAGGAGATTCTGAAGGTAGGAAGTTGGTATCACACTACGAAAAAACAATAATGATTGAAAAACCAAAGGCACATGAAATTTGTCCCTGGGAGGAATATGCTTTATGTCACAAGATGATGGGCAATAGATCTAATGATAATATTTAAGGATAGTTTAAGAAAATTGGGACAAGGAAAAAATTCATGTCATATTCAAGTGTCGTGGTTTAGGAATGGTATTCTTCAATTTAGTGTCCCCACTGAAACACTCTAAACACCAAGTTTGTTTTTTCTATCCATGCACAGGCTACCCACTCGAGAGGCGGACTTGATGATCCCTGTGGGTCCCCTCCAACTCAGAATACTCTGCAACTCCGTCTTTTTGTGAAACCATGTGCTGCGCACTCACTCCCCAGTCCACATCCTCCTGCCAGAGAAGACTGGAGAAGAGAATTGGAGGCACAAGGTAAAGACCGTAGGTTGAGATAAGAACAACTTATTGAAAACAGTGATAAGAAAACAAACAGTAACAACAACAATATTAATAATAAAAGGTTGCAAGAGACGGTTGTGGTTCACATGCTAATGCTCACCACTATACCAGGCGGAGCCCAACAATATCTGACCACCATCACCTACCCTGACCTGGGAGTGACCCCTTCCCCTGTTCCCAGAAAATAGTGTGAGGTGATAAAGAATAACCTCTGGGATTAAGCCATGCCTCATGGCAAAAATTAAGACTGTCCTGCCTGGAACCAGGACATCAAGATAATGCAGTCACAATATGTAACAGAAGATGACATCTCTGATGATAGATATTTACACGTCCTGGGTAAAAATACCAGCTAAGTGCTTTGCTTATCTATCAAAGAACCTGAAAGTAAGTACAGGACTAAAAAATTGGGTGGGCTTGTGAGAGGCTTAGATCTGAGAAATGATGGTGATTAACTTATCCTGTGTGCAAGTGGTTTTAAGACTCATTAATTGTCTATAACTTGCTGTACCTTGTATAACTATTTATACTATGAAATATCAAAAATTAATCTGAGGACAAAAAATGTAGATTTTTCTTTACTAAGAAATAAAATAATTGCTAACATTAAGGATGAATTCATGTGAAGTCTAACTGAAAATGTTCATGTGTTGAATACTAATACATATTTATGCCATATCTATGAAATTTATGAGGTAAGAAATACTTCCATTATATTTCTATACCATAAAAGTACTTCCTGTACATGACTGTACAGAAAGGGTACATGACTGTACAGGAAGTGAATATTGGAGTGCCAAATGAAGCAGAAGAATGTTCCAGTCATGCTCTGTGTAGTAGTGGCCATTAGCCCTGGGAGCAATTATCTCTGTTAATCCTTATCATTTAAATTTGCAGAAAATATCCAGCATTTAAGAATATTAGCATGTGAAAGGAAACCAAAGAGCAGGCTATGATGAACAAAATGGAAAAGTATCACTTTGCCATTATGTTGAATAAAATGCATTTTAATTTTTAATCAACTTTGAGTCTGCTCTCTATTGTAACTCAGCACAAGATAAATGAAACAATTATTATATTGTTAAGTGACCCTCTCTTAAAAAGACAATTGTGCAATAAATCCTGAGTACATGCTATGTAAACCTCCTTTATTCCTGAACTCAGCCCTTTCCATACTCTCTGTATGTAATATACCTTTCAACAATTTGCCGCAGTAGTAGATGTGGTAGTAGCAATCAGAAAAAACAATGCTTTGTGAAGACATTCAGATAGGAAATATTAAAAGAGAGTTTAACATAAATTCATTATCATAGGGACTTTCAGTATCTTTATATAATCTCTGCAAATTTGTCCACTTCGTTTTGTTTTTTGTAGGTATTAGTACAAAATGCATCTGTGTGCCATGCTCTATAGACTGATCTCCTAAGTGCCTTCAAGTATTTTAAATGTAGATGTTAGCAGTGAAAGACTCACTGAAACCAAAAAAAACCCCAAACTTTCTTTTCATATGATCTCTTTTCTATCTGCCTTCTGAATAAAGAAACTTAAAAAAATGGAAAGCACTTTGTTTTAGTTTGCAGGTGAATGAAGAATTCAGATTTTAAAATTAAATAAAATCTTGGGAAATCTTACTGAAATTTCTTTTACAAAAGACTTTATTTCTGTGGTGGTTAACCTTGCAACAGCAATATGTGTCCTTGTGATGAGAAAATATATTTACTGTAATTCTCTAATGTAGGCTTTTCTGTTCCCTGCAGATCTTGGAATGCAGAAACATGCTCATTTCTTTCTCTAAGCAACCCCCTGCCAGCATTTTCTAAATTGTTGTCCCATAATAACAGAATAATTTCAAGATGGCACTGTTAGTTTCTAAAAACTTTAAAAAATTGTTCTGATGAAGACTATTTGAGCTTTCCTCCTTTATAACTATGCTCATCTTTGTTGGAATCTTGGTGCTACTTCTTAAGTTAGGGCAGTAAGAGTATACCATAGGTGTAGTAAGTGTGGAATTGAAAGCATGTTTCCTTCTGGCATTTTTCCGTTCCTACTTGCCCTTTTTTTACACAACATCTGGTCAATTTGTCACTTAGATGGTGTTAAGAAACTCGTATCATAGCTGGGTTGTTTTTTATACAAAACCTATTAAAAACTCATGTGTCCTTCCTTTCTTTTATGAGCCGTGATTGATGTTCTCACTTTATAAATATAATTTACTGACTACGTTCAGGTTTTTTCCCTGATTTTGTTTTACATTAATATATTACACAGAATTACACAGAATTAACAAGGTTGAAAAAGACCATAGAGATCATCAAGTCCAACCTATTACCTAACTTAACCTACCCAACACCAACCCATCATCTAAACCATCTAAACTATCTAAACTATGTCACTAAGTACACCATCCAATCTTTCCTTAAACACATCCAGCAATGGTGACTTCACCACCTCCCTGGGCAGACCATTCCAATGGGAAATCACTCTCTCTGTGAAAAAGTTTTTCCTAATATCCAGCGTAAACACCCCCTGATGCAGCCTAAGACTGTGTCCTCTTGTTCTGTCACTGGGGGCCTGAAAGAAGAGTCACAGATTCACAAAATATTCTGAGTTGGAAGGGACACACAAAGGGATCATTGAGTCCAACTCTTAGACGGTACCACTGCCTCCCTGGTGGGAATTGAACGCCTGGTCTCCTGCATGAGAGGCGGGGATACTCACCACTATACTAAAGTGGATTTATCTCCAACCCCTGCCTGGCTACAGCCTCCCTTAAGATAGCTGTAGAGAGCAATAAGGTCTCCACTGAGCCTCCTCTTCTACAGGCTAAACAAACCCCGCCCCCTCAGTCATCCCCCATAGGGCTTGTACTCCAGCCCCTTCACCATCTTCATTGCCCTTCTCTGAACACGTTCAAGCAACTCAACATCTTTCTTAAACTGTGGGGCCCAGAACTAGACACAGTACTCAAGGTGGGGTCTAACCAATGCCAAGTATGGGGGAAGAATAACTTCTCTAGTCCTGCTGGCAACACTATTCCTGATACAGGCCAAGATGCCACTGGCCTTCTTGGCTGTCTGGGTACACTGCTGGCTCATGTTCACGTCTCCTGTCAAACAGCATTCCCATATCCCTCTCCTCCTGGCCTCTCTCCAGCCACTTTGTCCCCAGCCTATAGCTCTGTATGGGGTTATTGCAACCAAAGTGCAAGACCTGGCGCTTAGATTTGAATTAAACCTCATACTATTGGATCCAGCCCATCTACCCAGTCTGTCAAGGTCTCTCTGCAGTGCCCTCCTTCCCTCTAACAGATTGACACTTATTCCAAGTTTCGTGTCATCTGTAAACTTACCAGTGATGAACTCCATCCCCTCGTCCAGATCATCAATAAAGACATTAAACAAAATCGGCTCAAACACGGAACCCTGGAGAACCCCACTAGTAACTGGCCTCCAACTGGACGTGTTATCGTTCACCACTATTCTGAGCTCAGTTATCCAGCCAGTTCTTAATCCAACTCAGAGTAAACCTGTCAAAGCCACAAGCCATCCATTTCACCAGGAAATGACAGGATTTGTTTCCAAATCAAATGTCTGCAGTAATGCAGTGTAAGTCTTCATATGGAGTATCTTCAGACAATTTCAATGTTGTGATTCCAGAGTTACGTAACCAGAAGGAAAAAGAGAACAAATAGTGATGGAAAAAAAATGTAGTTTACAGTGAGCCAGAGAATTCTTATTTAAGAAAGCACCTTCTTACACAACTACCATCAAATAGTGCACAGTCTGTAAGATGTATCAGCAGAAATGTTACACCAGAGGTGGCTCTAACCAAGTTTGCTTAAGCATAGACAATGAATACATGGATGCTCAGCTTCCTTGTAAGTTTTGCAATACATAGCTGGGATTCTGAGTACTCAGGAGAATCAGTGTTGACTCCAGCATATCCACAGGCATGATTACGGCTAAATCAGTTACATTGACCTGTTCTGGAATCAAACCTTCTTTTGCTGAATAGCTAAACCAGCAATGCTGGAAGGAAAAGTAAATGTACTAGGCCATAGAGTTGCTTGATAGATACAAGGAGCAAGCCAATGCCACAGCAGTGAAAGTGGAAAATGAAACTATAACAAACTGAATTTTAAACTGTGGTCCACTGTGCTTGTGACAGAAAGGGTAATATTTCACCCCAAGTCTGCAACATGAATACGTAGTATTTTGGATGTCAGCAGAAAACACAAAGTGGATCAGTGTAACACACGGCCTTACAGCATGAAGAAATAGTTTTACAGACAATTCTTTTCTCTTGCTAATATCTCTTTAGACATAATCCCATCCATATCAGATGCTTCAAGATTCATGTATTATACTCTGATTTTAGTCCTGTGCTCTATTTATTGAAGTTGATCATAAAAACTAGATATTGAAGTTGATCATAAAAACTAGAAGAAAGAATTATGTCTTGTTGGAATGTATCATTACTTTCCATTTCCTCATGAAAGTAGAAAATCTGTGTGCCTTCTGCAGGGAGAAACTGGGATTGAATGTGATTTTAAAAAATATTAAGCTAAGTAGGAGATAATTTTTTTCCTAATGTATAAAAATACTTTTCTTATTACTGAAACCCTACCCTAAATTATATTATAAACATCTTATTTATACACTATATATGCATTATATATACCTTAATAATGTTTGTCAATAAAATTTTATATCAGTACATCCACTGACTGAAGTTCATTGATGTAATTATCATCCACATGAACATGTAAACATCTAATCCACAATCTCTGAAATTATGTTCTTCTGAAAGACTCAAATATCCTTTATACCACTCTCATAAATGTCAGCCTTAGAAATTATTAATGTGTAGGATATGAGGCAATTTAATTCCCAGTTGAACCAAATACTAGATGCAAAAGAAAAACAACAGCATCTATTATGCCCCTTTGCATCAATTGTTAATGATCCATTTTACTAAATGAAGAGCACACTTATTGCATGTACTTATTCTGAAAATGGAAAATCTACCACCATACATAGGGCTAACATATTAATTCAATCAGCAAGTATAAAATGAATGAAATGGACCAAAGCTTTTCCTTCACTTAGCTGAATTCACTGAGTTCTGCCACTATAAAGAGAAGCAACATCTTCAGGATATTAGTGCTTATGCTTCTGCCCTCTGAAAAGTGAAGATTTAGTCCCTAAGCTGCATTTAAGGTTAAGCCCACTGAAAAAATTGAGAGCTGAAACTTACAATATATTGTCTCTTATTGTCATATCAAAATGAAAGTAAGTAAAAATATGGAAAAACTTGAGAGATAAAGAATGAATAAAAGTATTTTTATGTAACTGGAGGATTAAGGATACAAGTTCTCTACAGCACTACAAAGGAGAAATATGTTGTGCGCCTTTATATCACAAGATAGCTGACCCTTATGCACTGAAGTGTTGAAAGAAAACACTTATGCCATTCTGTCAGACCAAGGTCTGGCCTTGCCTCTTCAACAGCCACCAAGAGGCACAGTTACTCAATTACTTTCTTTAGGGAATAAGTAATACCTCACCCTTCATGAGAAAGGGGTCTTGTCAGGTTCTCGTGAAGTGTCTAATTAGCACATGTGGGTCATTAATATGCATAGAGGCCACACCCATTGCTCCACCCCCAGCAAACCAGGACCGCTGGGGAGCATTTTCTGCTCCTCCCTATGGGCTTTCACAGTACAGGGGACCAAAGGGAAACGTTTCTGAGCTCTCTCTGCCTGGGGAGACTACCCAGAGAATCCCTGGGCTTCTTTTCGGCCAAGCTGCTGCTTCTGCAGCTGCCGCTGGGATGCTGCCACCTCTCATGTTTGCACTGCTTCTGTGGTGGGGAAGCTCTGGGACCGCAGCAAGGAAGGGGTGTCCTGGGGCTCTGGTTGGCACTCTTGGAGCCTAGGAAACCTTTGTGGGCATGTCCTGACACTGCCTTGTCCCAGCACACAGCACTTGCCCCATTGCCCCTGCAGCCAACCCAGCCCCACTTTTGTGTGGCACTTTCCCTGGCGCTACATCATCACCAGGTGTGCTGGGTGCACAGTCCCCGAGCACAGACCGCATCACGTTCCCCACCTGTAACCATGGAAACAGTGACACATGCCCCGGAATGGTCAGTCCTCTGGCTGGGCTTAGAGTAACAGGGGATGGCGTGGCTTGTGGCGGTGCTGCGCTGGGTCTCAGCCACTCGGGACATACTGTGTTGTGAGCCTTCCACTGTAGGGGCTGGGCATGGAGACACACAGGAGCAGGGCAGGGACCAGGGCACGGTGCCACAGGACCATGAACACCACGGGAATGAGAGGTACCATGTGCCCTCCCCTTGGGGTGGGCCAGTCCCACCCAACAGGGAGCACTGGCACCACCCCCCAGTGAAGAAGTGGCACTGTGCATGCGTCAGCCGGGAAGCTCTGCAAATCACTGAGGCAGATTTGCAAGAAAAATTTCTCACAAACCAGTGAGGTTGCAACGGAGGGGTCTCAATGCAGTGAGGTATTACTGTATTACTTGTAAGAGTATCGCAAAGACTGATACAAAACTATTTTTAAGGAAAATCTTAACATCTGAAAGACCATGCCTAAATAGATTCCCAAATACAAGACTTTCACTGGACTAATTAAATTGGAGGTTATTTGACACCACCTTTAGGGAAACTACCCTTATCAAAATTATTTGAAAGCTTTAAGAGGCAATGTAAGCGAGGAAAGGAAGCCCAGTTCTTTAAAATGTCAAGTGGCTTCAGTACCACAGCATGCAGGAAAAAAATTAAGTGGAGCAGAATAAACATGAAAATGTGAAGGGTAAAACATATAAGAATATAGTTCTGAGAGAAAGGTGTGAAGGAGACACACAAGTGAGGTCTTGAGCAGTATGAATTTACACTATCACAGAAGAAGAGTTTAAAAAAAGTTCTCATGAGTCATCAGTACACCAGGATTTTGGGTTTCAATATGGCTTGGTGGTGTATACTGGGTCTGTGGCAAAGTGAAACTGGTTCTACACAGCTGCACTATAGTACCTTACAACTAATCTGTGTGTTTATACTTTTGAGTACAACAGAATAAATTTTATTGAATAAACAACTAACTCTGAATCTCTTGTACCTTTATTTTGTATTGTGATTAGTTCAACACATTACAAACCTATCCGATCTCAATTTTTGTTTACTCTTGTATTTTATCATTATGACACTTGTAATTATATGCTCTTGACTTCTTTCTCTGGTTGTTTGCTCTTCTGCCAAATACAATATTAGCAATTCAAAAATGCATTTATTTCTACTAGCTAGCTGTGAACCACTTATTAGCTCTGTCACAAATGAGTAGTCAGTATCTAATTAGCCCATCCATTAATTATTCAGATTCCTGAAATTTTCATTTAGACTACCATTGCATGGTCAGTGGTCAGTAATACCATCTGAGAGCAGATTTTGTGTGAAAAAATCAGTCTTGCCAAAGTGGTGTAGAATTCTTACACAGTAAGAGTAGTCATACAGGAGTACTACCTTGCACTCCCACAGCTTCCATCTCACTTACACCATTTGTGAAATGCTGCCAACACAGTTGTGTCTGGCACAAGCAGTTGCAAAGTAACAGAGGCCATGGTGCCTTGCAGGACACGTCCAACGCAATCAGAAAGCACGTTCTGTGGCCAAGACCCCAAGACCCTACAATTGTCAATGGTAGTCCAAGGTATACGACATTTCCATGCATAGGTCAGTGCTGGAAAAACATGCCTTTTCCAGAATCTTGATATTTTAAGTAATATAAGTGTGGAAAATTTGAAACTTGCCTTATGTTTTTCTGAAAAAAATTTGCAAAGATAGAAATAGTTTCCTTCTGCTGTGGAACAGAAGACTCAACAACCTCTTACTTTTTACCAGTAGTATTTCTATGAGAACAAACATGAAATTACCTTGACTGTTTCCTTCAGTTTCCTTTCAGAGCAAAGGAGCAAATGTCTTCAATTTACAGTAAACCATCGATACTTCACAGTTCTACACTGTGCGGTGTTTTCTCCATGAAGACAGCGTTCTATTGCGTGGTGCATTCACAACTGCGCATGCACTAACTGACAGTCATGAATATGCAAACATAGACAGTCATTAATATCCAAATTAGCCCCACCCACCACCCCACCCCTCTCAGCCCTGGCATGCTCCAGCGATGTGTTGGCTCTGGCCTGCTGTGTCAACACATGTGGCGGAGGCTCCTGGTGCCCGTGGACACCCCACCCCATGAAAAAGACCCTTTTGCTGCCCAGCTGTGCATTCTGGTGCTGGGATGAGCCTGCCTGAGCTGCCTGCCCCACTCCCCCAGCACAGGGGCTGTTGGCCCTGCCCCCCTGTGTGTCAGTGTGTGTGGTGGAGGCTTCTGACACCCGCAGGCACCTTGCACTGGGAAAAAAAAAACCTCTTGCTGCTCAGCTGTTCATGCTGGTACTGAGACTCACCTCCGCTGCTGTCCTGGCATTTCTCTGGATGAGCAGACCTGATCTCATCATTCTTGGGGTAGACATGGTATCTGAGTATACCCCAAGAGAGTCTTGGACACCATGTCTACCCTGAGAGTATGTAAATCTTACATAACTGTGAAAATTGTCCCTGGGGGGATGCAGGGGCACCCGCGTGCCTCCCGGGCACTCGACCCACCCTGGAACCCTTGCTGGCTGGGCCCCCCTGCTGAAGTAGAAACAAGGGTTAGCAGCCAGATGCATCTGGCCAGGTCCTTACAACAGCCCATCACAATGGGAACAGCGCAGGCCCAGTCAGAGACAAACAGGCGCTCTGAGGACCCCATCTAAAATTTCTGGGGGATTCCCGGAGTAAACCATGACCACTCCATGCTTTTGGCAGCAGCAGCAAAATGGGTTTAAACCTGGCAACCAGAGAGAGCCTGGCCCGTGCTCATTGGCAGTTGCTGCTCCCAGGCCTGACAGATACAGTGAGGTGAGGCCAACATCCCTGGTTTTGGGTAGCTAAGCGGGCAGCTCAGGCAGGCTCGTCCCAGTGCCAATGTGCACAACTGAGCAGCAAAGGATTTTTTTTCCCAGAGCGGGGTGCTCACAGGCACTGGGATCCTCCAACACACATGGCAACACACATCAGAGCAGAGCCCACATACTGCCTGAGCACGCCAGGGCTGAGTGGGACAATGTGAGAGGTGGGGCTAATTTGCATATTAATGAGCTACCTATCTTCGTGGAGCAAGGGCTTCATGGGAGCCAGGGAGACCTGCAGCACTGTGATAATTGAGAGAGGACTGTATTTCTTTTTGACAGGTAACTTGATTATAAATATTCAATGTGATTAATCATATAAATGGTTAGTGGATTGCCATATGAAACTAATCTAAAATTTGATGATGTTATTTGAGGTAAGTCATGAAAATTAAGATGCTATGGATGGAATGACCATGGTTTAGCTGTTGTGAGCTCTCCAGAATTTATATTGTTGTTTAACACTGATGGTACTCTTTCCCTTTAGCTTCTTTAAGTAAATCCTTTATAACAGATACAAAAGATAGTTTACCTGTCTTAAAATATCTGCATATTTATACTACATTGAATGGCATTAAGTTTACAGTCTATCTCTTCATTGTTCAGACTGGTTTTTCTCACTTGCTATGGATCTCATGTTAGCTTTTCAATTACATATTTCAGGGAATTGTGGTTTATCTTTAAATGTGACTTAGCAATTCATGTATAAATAACCTTGTCAGAACAGCTGGAGCATGTCTTTTACCTGCTCTGTGGGATGTGCTAAAGATTTTTTTCACAAAATAAGTTTGTTAAAGTGTGACTCCAATACAGTAAAAATCACCAAACAGAACTAACCTTGGAAGTAGTATTTTTTTAATAAATTTTTAAGTTGTTAATACAGTTTGTTGTTTAGAGGCCTTTGGAAAAGACCTGGTCATCTGAAGTTAATGAGAACTCTGTCTTGAACTTAATTATTTTCAATTTGGTAACAGTCTGTTTAATATAAAGTTACGAACAGCTGAACTGAGAACATATTGCAAGGGAATGTTCTAATTTTTTGAGAGTTGTTTTGGCATTGTTCAACAGCATTTTCCCCTTCACCAATGAATTTTCAGTGGAGTTCACACAAGAGGTTGCTTGTAGCTACCCAGCAGCTGAATCCTGAATTGCCATGGCTTAAAGCCAAGCTTGAATGTCTTTGTTGCCACTCATACCTGAGCTTGCTGCAGTTAGGTCCAAACTTCCTAATTTGTACAAGACATTTAATGGTGTAGCTGTCAACCATCTCACAGATCTGTTAATAAGACATTCCCAATATTTCCTGCAACCTACTATAAGTATCAAAAATGAACTTGTACTGAATTGCGACTTTCTTTCAGTCATACTCTGATAGCTCCACAGACATGTCTCTAAATATAGGAGATGGCAGGACCAAGGATCTAACAGCACAAAGTCTGTCCTGAAAACCTGCCTATTCCTGTTTTTGTAGCTTTTCTTCTCCCTGCTGCAAGAAGATGCCTTGTGGCATGAATGGTGGATTACTACTAAGAAACAATGCCACAGAAAGTTTGGATATGTCAGATTCCAATTTGGCTGGTATAACTTACGTACCTGCCACAGCTATCTCTCTATAAAAAGGAGACAAAGTGCCCTCTGCCTTCCATCATCACCAACATCACCAATACTGATATTAGTATTGCAGTGAATCCCCAGTGCATCGCAATCTCTCCTTTATGACCCTGCCCATTTGCGAAGCAATTTTTTCGCAGTCCGGCTTCCGGGGTCCATAAGGTTCCCCAGAGCACGCATGTGCTGTGCCTCTGCTTTGCTGAGGGGCGGTGCTGGCTCTCCCTGTGAGGAGGGATGGGCCCGCCCCCTGGGGAGGACACGCAAGGAGGGTGCGCAGTTTCTCTGGCTAAGCCTGGCATTTAGAGCCCCGCAGCAGCCCCCAGCGGGCCAGCAGCCCCAAGCCCCATAGCAGCCCCGGTGGCCCGAGATGCCATGCCGGGATTCTGTGGGCACACACATCGGGGCCGGGGTGGGGGAGCTGCGGCGTGGGGTTTGGGCTGTGGGAGCACGGCCGCAGCAGCCTAGAAAAGCCAACAGATTCTCGGGGGCAGGGGTAGTGGTGTCTCCTGAGTCAGAGGGGACTCACAAACGGTTCCCTTTGCCCCCCTGTGTTGACAGTCTGAGGAGAGAGGCAGAAAATGGTCCAGAGCGCTCTGGACTGCCGGGGGGGTGTGGAGCAATGGGCGTGGCCTGCATGCATATTAACGACCTGCACTGCTTTGCGAGTTTGGCTTTCTGCGAGACCTCTGGGCTGTCCCCTTCCTCACGAATGAGGGGGTTTAACTGTATCATCTATTAGTAGGCTGTTCTTCTCTTGTGGTTTCAGTGTTTGTATATAAGTCAAACCCACTTTCTCTGGTGGGAGAGGGCATGGTAAGCACAGCAAATACAAACTGAAAATATGTAAATCAGTGCATACATGATATTTTTTGAACCTATCACTTTCTAAACCAAGTTGTATAAGATTTTTGAAGACTAGAGTTAACAGTGCTATTAGTATTTTTAGCCACTCATGATAACCTTTAAATTAAAGGTAGATGTGTGCCTAAATAAATTGATTTAGGTGAAACAACATACAGTGAAATACATTCATGAGAGGAGACAAAGATACGACTTTTAAACATAGAGTCCAGGAAACTTTTCCATCCATATTTTAAATTGGAAAACCTAAACATCATTTAAGGTTTGTGTTCCAAATATTTATCAGCATTGTTACTATCTAATTTTCCTCTGCATAGTTTTCTTTTTTTCATTATGTGATTGTGAATCTATGAGTGTAAATAAGGAGTATACTTATATATAAAAATACGGAATATACAAAGATTTAGTTAGCAGTAATTTCACAGATAAAAGTTTAAAAATACTGTACCTTTTACCAAGTATAGATCTCATTTGTTTCTATTCTGAATCTTCTTCAAAGTTATGCTGTATTATTAATTATTTTGTTAATAATTTAAGAATGGAGAACCTGTTCAAGTACTTTATATTTATGTGCTCAATTTTTTTATAGAACAAAGGCTTAATTCTGATACTAGAGTACATTAGGTAGTGCATTTGATGCCACTAAATCATATATTTTAATGCAATTGCAATGTAGACTAAGAGAAGCAGAGGGCATGCATTAGTAGGAGTAGCTACTAGAAGCAGCCAAAATGATAGAACACCTTAAAGGTAATTGCAAGGGAAATGAATCCACGTAAGAAGTAAAATACTTGAAGCATTCCCTGGTGTGAAAGTCCTCTTTAGTTGTAATGGTGCTAGCAAGTGCTCCTGCAGTACTTTCTTATTCTTGTATTTTCTACTGTCAGATAAGATAAATGGAAATGTCTTTTTCTGTTCGTTGACAGTATTGTCCCCTCTGACTGAAGCATTTTATTCAAGTCTGAAATTTTCACCTGCTGACATGAAATCATGGTTTTCTGTCATCATGTCAGTGACCCATATTAATGTTATAGAAGTGTTGTAAAACAGCAGCACCTGAGTGCTAGTTTTTGTAAAATAAACCTTTTTGGAAATCAGGCCAACAGCATAAATTTAGCACAGACCTTATTGCTAATGCTTTATCAGAAACATGCTTATCTTGGAAGCATACTGTATGCCACAGACAAGCCATGAAATACCTGGAAGGATTAATATTTTTGGTAACCCAATTCTAGTATAACTGCATGATGTGAAAGAATGCTCTGGAGAAATTTATTTACATTACAAAATTATCATTTTTAACAATTTAAATTACACCCTTATGGAGTTATAGTGTATTTAGTATCAAAGAAAATTGTCCATGTCCTCATGTACTTGGCAAATTATGAAGAAGACTTTAATTCCTTTGGTCACATGAAGTAGATCTTATACAAATAAACATTTCAATGAATCTCAGAGGTTCCACTCAGATGAGCTAGATAATTTGAATATAGGCAAGAGTGGAAAGATCATAAAGACCTAATTTTATAGTTACCTGCAAGCACAGACTATTAATGTTCAAACTCCTGATTTTTGTTCCGTTTCCCTATGTCTTGTAGCAAACAGTATTTCACCTTCTTCAAACTGCAGTGCATGTGCATAATAATTAAAAACTGTAATGACATTTAAAAAATCCATCATTAAGAACATTTATTTTGTGCTCCTTATTTACCTATGCATTAGTAGAAACTGGTAGAAAAATGTGGTTTCCTTCTTTATTATTTATCAAAAAGTCCTCTGCAGCTAAAACAATTATCTTGTTGTAGTATCATTTTCAGTTCAAGTGACACTCTTGCAGAAATGCTGCTTTTCTACATTGTCTAGTAGTTTTTGTAAACACATTGATGATAACGAAGTTCTGACAACTGGAGAGTGAAATAAGTATGGAAAACAAAAATCCTATTTTCATAATGTTCTGTTTACTTTCTTATTCCAAATGTAATGTTTCCTCATCACAAGAATCAACAATAGATGTGGAATTCACAGACTCAGAATCATAGAATGGTTGATGTTGAAAAAGACATTAAAGATCATCCAGTCCCAAGCACACCTGTTATGGGCAGAGAATATTCCACTAGATCAGGTTGCTCAAAGCTCCATTTAACCTGGCCTTGAATATTTCCAGGGATGGGACATCCTGTAACCTGTTCCAGTGCTTCTCCAACCTCACAGTAAAGAATTTCTTCCTAATATCTAATGTAAGGCTGCCCCTTTTCAAGTTAAAGCCATTACCTCTTTTCATATAACTATATTTTTAGAAAAAGTCCTTCTCCAGATTTCTTATATGTAGGTCCCTTTTAAGTAGAGGATTAATCTACTAATAATTGCAAATATATTCCCATTTACAGCAACAGAGGAATAGCAAAATTATAACTGCCTTATATATTTTCTGTCCTAAATTCTTAAATTTTTTTGCCTGTGTCCTGAGCTGAAGTTACCATGAGGTCTTACTGAATGGGAGAACTTATTACTTTACCTCTTACTGTTGCTTGGAGAAGCATCCCAAAGCAGGAAATTGCCCTGTACGTTTTCCTAAAGGAGCAAATTGCATGCATCTCTGTTTTCCAGCGCAAGGCATTATTTTATCAACATCTGGCTATGTTCACTCTTCAAAGGTCTGGATAAAATTTGTCTAAATAGTTTATACCTGGAGAGAAAAACAATGAAAATCTTATGGGGAAAGGGGTAGGAAAAACCAGACTTTTGGGTGTGAATTTGTGGAACTCTACTCTTATCCATGGGTACAATTATCCAGATTAAAAAAAATGGAATAGTTCTGCTTTGCCCTCCTGAACATCTGGTCCAAGATTTTGTTTTGTAAAACAAGTGACTAATGGTGCTTCTCTTATTACCATTTATGCTTTCTTGGTGCTTTATGAAACAAGATCAGGCTGAAATAATGGTAGTTACTACTTTTAAAAGTCACTCTGAACAGATAACTTCACATTGCATTAAAATTAGTTGAATGGCAAACATTGAGCAAATATACACAAAATTCAGATAACTGTAACCACTCTGTGTAAGTAATTTTGCAAATTTGTTTATTTATATATGCATAGTGGGAAAACCAAGATTGAGTTAACAGCAGACCTGTAAGGGTTTGGGAACTGGGCTGACAGGCAAAGGACCTTGAGTGAGGCGAAGACAAAATCATCAAGGTAGAGTTTAAGCAGGGCCACCTTCCTGCATTTTCATGTAAGCAAGGAAGTATCTGTTTTGGAGCAAACAACAGCACTCTCCCAAACCTGTCTGAGAAATCAGCATGCTGTGATGCCTCTCCACAGTGCCCATACACTAGTGCTGAAGGAACAACACAGCAGGGCATAAATGGTCAAGGATGCTCCTGGAGAGAATTGATGACAACTTCCTCACCCAAGTGACAAAGGAGCCAATGAGCTGAGATGCTCTACTGGATGAAACAAAGGCTCATAGGAATTGCAAAGGATGGAGACAGCCTTGATTGCAGTGAACATGAGATGTTGGACTTCGGGATACTCAGAAGAGAGAGAAGAGTAAAAAGCAAGTTCACAGCCCTGGACTTCAGAGAGGAATCTTTGGCCTTTTTAAGGATCTTCTTGGAAAGTCCCGTGGGGTAAGGCCCCCCAAGGAAGGAGTGGCCCAATAAAGTTGGTTAATATTCAAAGGTAACCTGCAAGTGCTGTCAGGATGGACACTGGAACGGGTTGCTCTGAGAAAATGAATATCTCCATTCTTGAGGATATTCAGAAAGTATATAGACACAGTCTATGCTACCTGCTTGAGCAGATGATCTCCAGAGGTCCCTTCCAACCTCAGCCATTCTCTGATTCTACAATTCTCACATTCTGTGAACAGATATATATAGATTAAGAAACAGCTTACTTGACCTACCTACAAACTTAGGATCATGTATAGGATAAAAGTTTAATAAGACAAATGTTCGTCTTACTTAAAGTGACCTCACTATTCACCTCAAACCTATCCTTTAATCCTGTATTTGATATCTGGGTACCTTTATGCTAAGAATTAATAGCTATTTCTAAAAGACAAAAATGTATTCACAATGTGTAGCATCTAGCAAAGTGATCTATTCTGTTTTTAACATAAGTTATCCTCCAAGTGAAATTGAAGAAGGGAGATAATCGAAAGGTAGAACTACAGCTGTGTTTGGTATATGGCTAATCAAAGACAGAAACTGTTTGCTTTGATTCTTATCCTGTTGTTCCATAAAGAATTAATGTGAGCAGCTGACAGTCTGAGCATTTACTTTGTAAATGGGGAAATCAGGGAAAAAAGGCAAAAATCACCATAGCACCATTATAACTATCCCTGAAATATGGACTAACATAAACCACAATGCGTTCTCTTAGTGTAGGTTTCAAGGTTAAAAAAAAAAAGATATTTACTCTTTGCAGATTTATGACTGCTCTTTGCTGTCAATGCATGGTCAAGATTTATCATATATGTAAAAATTCACTGTTAAATTACATAAAGCTTCTCTTCCTGGTGAAAGTAATTTCAGAATCTTGACATTAGTAGGACTTCTGTCCCATTTACATAGAGTGGACATTAAAATGGATATTGATAAAACCAATCTGAACTCTTCTGCTAATCCTTCCTGAGGCATTATGTTTTTATTATTCGAACTGGAACTGTGCAGTCTCCTAGCTACAAGGCTGTATTATTGTGTGCGTGTGTGTGTTTGTATATTTATACAAGTATATAAATAAACCACAGAAGAAATTAGGACTCACTGTTCCAAGGACTCATTGTTGCCAAACTCCTTGACAGTCAGCAGATCAGAACTGTATGCTTTTTAAACTTTTATTTACTTACTTATTTTTAATTTTTATTTTTGCAAGAAATGAGATGTTTAAAACCGAACAATTTTACTGCTGGAGAATATGATCCAATTTCCAAGGTGTAGCTGAGAAATGCTTAGATACCTTAGAACTTATTTTTGGGCACTCGTGCACTCTTTTCTAACATCTGTGTTTGAAAAGGTACAGAACTGTACATCTGGAAGGAAATTAGGGCCCTGGTGCAGACAGACTAGTAAGGTTTTGAGCAAAGGTAGCTCCATATTGTCATGCAGTCTGCCCTATAAACGATATTGGATTTGCTGTTTTTTCATCAAATACATACCTGATTTTTTCTGAATAAGGCAATGAATGATTAAGACAGTATCTACTATAAGATAAGACAATAGCTAATAAAATAATCAGTGCGGGAATAGTAATAGAGGGATTAATTCATTCACAATATACTTGTCAGGCTCTTGAGGGCACTATTAGGATATACAGTTATACCTCCTCCATCGCGAGGAAAGGGACAGGCCAATGCCATGGCGAAACCATAACCTAGCAAAGAACTGCAGGTCGTTAATATGCATGCATGTGATGCGGACAATTCTCTGCTCCTTCTCCTTGTCTCTCTTGGCATGAGCGAGCAAAGGGAACCGTTTCTGAGCGGCTGCTGCGACCATGTGGGCTCGCAGCCCTAACCTCATGCCGCTGCTCCCCAGCCCGGCCCCAGTGCTCGTGCAGGGTCTCTGCGGAGCACAGGAAGTGGGTCAGGGTGTCGCAGGTCTTTAAATGCTGTGCCCGAGCCGCCCCGCACCGTGCCCAAGCCGCCATGGGGTGGGGGGGTGGAGGGATCAGGTTGGTATGGAGTTTTTTTCCCTTTAACATCCACCAGTCCCGTGAGAGAGGGGCAGCGCTCCCGGATGGCCCCAGAGGGCAGGGCAACAGAAGCCCCCTCCCAGCACACAGCTTGCCTCACTTTCCTGAGGCAGTCTCCCTGTTCAAGGACCTCCCTGCAGGGTGGGGTGAGTCCCGCCCCACAGGCACTACGGCACCGCCCCTTGGCAGGGCAGAGTCAAACTGCGCATGTCTCAGCCAGCTGAGCTCGCACACGGCTGAATCATATTTGGGAAAAAAATTGCTTCGCAAATGGGCGAGGTCATGAAGGAGAAGTGAAGGAGAAGAGAGGATTCACTGTACCAGCCTGGAGTAGTGCGCATAACTGCAAGCAAAATTTACAGTTTTTTCAGTGACTACAAAGACAGTTCTGGCTTGTTAACTGTTCCATAACTGTTCTGGTGAACCAGAGGCCATCTCTCAGAGGGAGAGAAGACACTGGGGTGTGACAGGAGCTTCAAACTTGGGCTTTGTCTGTGGTCTGAGATTGAGGATAGGTTAAGAGCAAGGCCTAAGCTTGTTATCAAGCGCTCTTTGTCCACGGCTCAGACTGTGCCCATGGCTGGGCTTAGTGTTGTACTCATCATCAGTATAGGCTCCTGATGTGCCTGACATGAGGATGTTACCCTCTCACAACCACAAAGCTCTCAGTCCCTGCACATGGATGATCAGATCCCTATGCCAGGGAGGTTGCCCCCAGCTACTTAACTGCTTCCCTCAGGCAACCAGTGCAGTTTATGGCCTCCCCTATACTTGGGGCACCCCACTGTACCCTGCCAGGTGAGCCCAGCACAGTGAGAGGGCAGTCTGAGTCCTTGGGGTTTGGGAAACAGCTCATGAGGCCCCAGCTGTGAGCTGCCCTGGAGAGGAGCCGCAGGGTTCCACTGACGATGTGTGTGAAGTGAGTTTAATTTAGGCACCCAGGCTGAGCTGATGCTGCACGTCAGTAATTATGGACAGATAATCCAGGAATAAACAGTGGATTAAGACCTGTGTTCAGTATGGATGTAATAAACTGAAGCCTACAGAAGGTCTGTGGAGCTAGATGGTCTCTGGGTGACAGTGGCACACACTGCCTTAGACATGAACATTTTCATACTTGTGCAGTCTGAGATGCCTGGAAATGCAAATGGGCAATTCTTCTTGCCTTTCCTTATAGTAGGAAAATTCAAGACAAATGTAACTGAACTCTATTTTTTTTTTTCTTTTTTGAAGACAGTAAAACTTCTTCAGTAGACCAAGTGCAGCTCCTCAGGGCAGGTCCTGGGCCTGGCTCCTATAATGCCTAAACACTTTCTCTCTCTGCAATGTGGTCAGTGTCGCTCAACATGCTGTGAAGCCTCTAAGAACCTTAATACGCAATAAACAGAGAAAAGTCCTGCTATTAGATCCGTTTTTCTGCTTTTTGCAACAATGCAGACGAATGTTAAATGTTGCAGATATCTCTGGACTGACTATTTGTCAAGGATGAAATTGTGACTTTCCAGAACCTCTACCACCATTAATATGCTTCCAAGAGAAGCAGACCTTGAAAAATGTGTTAAACATTTTTTTGCTGCACCATAAAATGTCTTATTGCCCATTTAATTTTATCCAAGATTATTTACAATAAAATGACTTTCATCTACCTCTAAATCCTTACCTGGTACATTCTTTTTCCAAATTGCTTTATTAATCCTTAGTCATTATTAATTAGAAATGGCACAAACAGCACAATCATTTCCTTAACTCTGGCTGACAGCTGAGCTTTAATAGTCTGCAAAGCATGACTTTGGTATCTGGATTTTATTTTTCCCCTGCATTAGCAATGCCATATGGTTGCAGAAGAAAAAGAAAAAAAAAAGAGGAGAAATATTTCCGAGTGTAATTTTTAACTGTAGCGAGACAATGTTTTATTATAACTATAATGGATTGAAACTCATGGTACATTCTTAAAAAATGGAGGCAGAAGAACAAGGAGATAGCAGCTTTATATTCACAATTACTGGTATTTTTTTATTATTATTTTTCATAACCCCCTACCTTAGGTCTGAGTTTACATTTTACCAGTAACATTGGTGTCTCTTGGACATGTTTGTGAGACCCACAGATGATATCATGTGTAAAACAAAGTGCATAACTTCCCTGCAGTGACAATTGATCTGGCATAATGTTTACATTTAACAGTGCAAGATCTTGGTAATTTCTTGGTTCAGGAAGACTGTGATTTTTCCCTGGATATTCTTCACGCACTTGCTGACCATGCTTCCTTGGCTTCTTTTGGCTGCCTGCTGGAAGATTTATTGATTATATAAAAGTCATATGAATAACACTGAGTACCAGGAATGGAAGGCCTTCCAGATTCTACATCTAAGCAACAGCAGAGTGGAAAAGCACTGGTAACACTGAAAATGTCTGAAATACTTTCATTTTGTGTATATCACACAATGAATTTTTTTTTTCTGAAAAACATTGTGATTACTTTTTAATTATATGCTCCATCTAGATTGCTAGCCCACAGGGTAAAAATGCAACTGCTTACCTAGTTGATACTATGCTATTCTTATGTGTGCCATATATCCCTCTCCAAAACATGGAAGAATTAAAGAATTTCAATTTTCTTCCCTGTCTAAACATCTACAGTGACTGCTTTGGAAATCTGGGAACACTACTTCTGAATTAAAAAAATGCTTTATAATTGGACCTGGAGTTTTGTTAATGTAATCAGGACAAAAGGTATAAATTTGTACAAAAGTTGAAAATCTGTCATTTAGACAGATATGAATTTACAACACAAAAGTAAAAAAATATGGTCCAAGGACTATGAAAGGGATTTGACGAAAGAATTATAAAGCAATCTTTTATAAAGAAGTTTGTATTATTGACATCTTCTTAAAGATATGCATAAGTTGGCAAGGAAAGGAAAATGAGGACTAGGCCATAAGTCAATAACAAAAGAGATCTGATGCACAACATTTAGTATAACTAAGAAAACACAGTAGGAAAAAAATTATTAAAATCTGATGAATGACCCAGACATAGGAACTTGTTATTGAGACTTGTATTTCTTTTAGAGAAAGAAACTTAAATTTTTAGAATAATTTTTAAAAACTCTCCTATTTCATTAATTCTTAACTAAGCTAATAGTTTTTATATTTGTTCAAGAAAGAGGGTTTCAAAACTAGGGCTAGAGAAAACATTCTAGTGTCCCGAGCTCCTTGTGTGGCCTTAAACAATTTGCTTTTCTCTGGATTAAAGCTCCTGATTCCTAATGTTTGCAGAGGCACATTCTTTTCTCAGTGAAATAGTAAAAATAGTTGGTGATTTCTTGAAATGCTGTAATAAGGGGATAGATGTGCCAATACAGCTCACTTTGGGGATGGATAAATGCTATTTAAGTATTTAAAAAAGATGAAAGTTAATTTTTGTAGTATTCTAGTTCTTCCCAGACTTTGACCATCTTTGTTAATACAGTCTTTAAAAAATAATCCCTCAAAAAACCCCAAACACAACCAATATCTCCCTTGTACCTAAAATTCCTTGTACAGATTACCATTCACAGAAATCAATGGTATAGTTGCAATATCCAAATATTTCATCCTTCCAACATTGTTCATTTATTTGTATATTTTAAATTGTATTCTTGTAAGTTTCCAAGTGTATGCTGCAGATTGAGAGATTCTGAGACCAGAGACTTGCTTCCTAGCTCTCTATCTATCCAAAACCTACTACATATGAGGACATAGTCTTTGAACAAGGCATAAGCACTCATGGGCAAAAGATTAGTTACTCAATATAACGGTGTTTCATTATAACACATCTTCATGTGTAGTATGTAATTTTGGGCTCCATTTTAGCTACTTGAAATGGTCTAAAAAGATTTACTTACACCTTGGATGGGCTTCTTGTATTAAATTGGTCCATTGAATCTGGAAAGCACTAAGTATTATGAGAGAAAGGTAGGATCAAGAAGAGTACTGCTCCACATAAAATGCTTTCTCAGTACACTCAATTTGTATTTTTGAATAAGCTTGACACTTTCAATGAATTACTGCTGAGACTAAAAATAGTAAATTTCCCCCCCACTTTTATTAAATCAATCCAAACTATATAGAAGAAAGAGTCTTCTTTCTACCTGCAACCTTGTGCTGCACACTGCAAACTGTCAGAAACACTTACCTTCATGCTGAAAATATTTTATAGCTACTCTATCTCTCTTGATACTTGCTGTTGAGAAAAGGAAAGGACAAGTAAGGCAGTTGAAGGTTACAATCACACCACACACACAAAAAAAGAAAAGGAAAAAAGAATCTTTTCAATTATAAATAGTGAATTCTATGAAGCAGCTGCAACATGTTTCTGAATTCTTTGTTTCTGACTGCTTTCCCTTCATGCCTCGAGCAACCAAAAGGATTAATTCTGGGTAGTTATTTAAATGTAGTTACTTGCTAAAAATCCTGTGCCAAGATCAGAGAAAAGGGATTAGGATTAAACCATTCTAATCAAAAGTAGTGTGGGTTGGTATATTTTTTTTCCTGATAGGAACTTTTTTCTTCAAGAAACAAGCAATAACACTGTAGGGACTTCAGTGTTGTATAATGCATGTGCCTCAGTGCCAATAAATACTAAATACAAAGAAAGGTTTTTATTTATCACCTTTGTCTGCAGATATCAGTGGATGTATTAAGTGATGTTAAAAATAGTATTAAAATACCATCAAATATGATAAAATAACATCAACATTTCCCGTGTTTCTATTTTTGTAAGTTTGTAGAATGACTTTGTCTTGTAAGAGTTCCCCACATAAGTCACACACAGGAAGTGTACAACTAGCTTCAGTTAGAGCTCCTCCTTGGAGGAGCTGTCTGTAATTGTAATAATAATACTAATAACCAGAATGTTTTCTGTCATGTTTACTTCCTTTCTTCCTTTCTGTAATGATGAGGTAAAAAAAAATGCGTATAAAGAAGATGTCAGTGTAAAAAGGGCATCTTAAGGTCTTGCTCTCCCTTTAGATCTTAATTTCCATTATTTTACACTATATTTTCTTTTTTTTTTGCTTTGTTTGAAAATGATTGTTAGTGAATCTTCGCAGACATAATGATTCTTATTTTATTTAAATTACATGTAGGTATTTAGCTAATGTGTGTATGAGTATGAAAACACATTTTTAAATGAGACATAGTGCATATTTTAGTGAAAAATAGTGTGGACATATTGGTCTAAGCCAAACTTCAGAATAATACACAACACATTACTGGGTTGTGGTAGCCTGATACCTTTTTTCAGTTAAACTAGTTGAACTGGTGTAATGATTATGTATTACCCATTCTTCTGCACCCTAAAAATCAGGACCAAATTTGTATTTCTGCAACAAATAGAAATATTTATTGTCTGGATACAAAAATGCCATTTCCATGTAGTACCTCCTGCAAGAGGTGTTACTGCCTTTATTTCCCTGGCCTTTTGTTTGATCTTGTCCCCACAGATTTAGATATTACAGGTGTTTCAGACATGGTGGGATGAAGCGCATGATGGGAGTGCTACATTGGAAGGCTACACACTCTTTAGAAGAGATGGGAGAGCATGTAGAGGTGAGGGGGGTGACCCTGTATATTAAAGCAACCCTAGATACCATGGAACTGGACATCGTCCGATCAAGTAGAGANAAAGAACTAGGGGAGAAAAAGAAGATGTACAGCCTTTTGAAAAAGGGGGAGGTAAGTCAAGGTGTGTTTAAGTTGTCAAGTCATGCAGGAGAAAAACTAGAGAGGCAAAATCCCAGATGGAACTCAACCTAGCTGTTTCTGTTAAGGACATAATGAGCAAGTCAGTGGTAAAAAGGACAATGTCTTGCTTTGGGTAGATGAGGTGTTCTCAGCTGAGTCCATGAAGTGAGGAAGGTCCAGGTAGATTTGATACCACAGTGTAGTCCCTGCTGATGTACTTAATCCAATGCTGTAAGATTGACTGAGAGGGCAAAACTGGTGGAACCTCACTGTAAGTATTTGTGTTGAGAATTATGTACAGGAACAAGAAAACTTATTCAAGATTCATCTCCATGTTGTCTTTCCTTAACTTAATAATTTGTGTAACTCTAAGCCTGGGTGAGTATGCTATTAAATGTATCCTTCCTTTCAGAAATAATCTCATTGAAATCTCATTGTAATCTCATTGAAGATAAATAAGTAATATATTCCAACACATTGCTGAAACATCTTCTAGTAGTTGATGAAAACTGGTTCAGATGGTGTGGAAAAACTGATTGTTGGGACCATATTTGATGAGGAAACAGACTGGAAATGAGGATTGGAAAATATTTCAACAGTGTCATGCAGGCACCCAGCAATGAGCCCTCAGTAGGTTAGAGATAACTTAGATGTTAATTTCTTGGGGACAAGAACTGTCTCGTTCACAGTACATATGAATCAGGATCATGACTGGGCACCCTTAGCAGTAGTACAGGCAGCAATAATAATGCTGTTTAGCCATCCATTTCATCCTCTGATAGCTGACTAGCCAGGGCATTGGTAGTCTGAGTTACAAGGAGAAAATGAGTTTTTAGCCAGTACAGTGATCCCCCGTTACTCGCGGGTTGTTGGGTATGGTACTCCTCATGCAAGTGTTGGAATCTGCAAAGATAGTGAACCCACTACGACATCAAGTACGCCACACCCGTAGCCACGCCCCCTCCCCTAATAAGGTCTGGAGGACGTTCCTGAGAGTGGGGCTTGTTTCAGATGTCTCGCTGTGCTCACTGTGCCAGTGGGGAGGCCCAGGCCTGGCTGTGCTTGCCGTGCAAGGGACTGGGACCGGGACCGGGGCTGGCTGTGCTCGCTGTGCTCGCGGGACAGGGGAGCAGGGCCGGTGCCGGTGCCGCGAGCCCTGTGAGCGGGGCGGGGTGAGCGAGGACGGGGCTGGCTGTGCAAGCCGTGTGAGCGGGGAGGGGGGAGCGGGAATGGGGCTGGTGCCATGAGCTGTGCGAGCGGCGGGGCTGGGGGCTGGTCAGATTGAATTCGCGGTAGGTTCTGTGCACACGCCAGGTCCCACAGCTCGCTGGAAAATCAACAGCGAGTATGGGATCTTGCAAATTACAGTTCTGTGAGACAGAAAGGTCCAAAAAGGAAGGTATTAAGTTACAGTAATACCTCCATATTCACGGGATTTGGGTTTTGTGAGGGTCCTGTGGAACATTAAATCTACAAATTTGGGTTGGACATTAATATGGCAAATTATTGTCATAAATATGGCAACATTGCAACACTGCAACATCCCGGTGCCCCTTACAGCAGTGGAGAGCATCAAAGTAGGAATTCGTTCCCTTTAACTGCAGTGCACTGTGCTGCAGGAGTGCTTTGTCTGAGGCTATGCATATGCTCCGCAAATCACTGAGTAAGGATCATGGAAAAGTTTCCACGAGTCAATGAGGCTGTGCATATGACAGTGCGAATTGCCAAGGTATGACTGCATTTGCATTTTCCTCTAAAATTTTGTTCTTTTTTTTTCCCTCTCTACTCTTTATTTTACAGAGACCTGTGCAAACTCAGCTCCTATCTGTGATGCTTGGGGCATTACCTGAATTCCTGGGATATCTCATTACTCACTTAGTTTTCAGGAGAGATCCTAGTAAATGTTGTGTCCTGACCTCATACTTTCCCTCTCTCAGCCTAATAGGAAAGAGACTCCAGTTTCTGGTTTTCAGTATATGCTGTTGAATTCTGTTCTGATGAGATCTGGACATAAATTATTTTATATCTGCCAACTCCATGGAGTTAGTGCATCTTGAGGTTGAATGATTTCACAGAGATTTTCTTGCCCCAGTGACATCTGGGTTTAGCATTGAAACAATATAATGGTTTATGTAATGAGTGGGTACAAACCAGAAAAGACAAATTTAGTGTCATGGTTTGACCTTGGCTGGATGCCAGATATTCACCCACAACCTCTCCTGGAGGAAAAACTGGAAAATAAAACTGGAAAATAAAACTGGTCACAGGCAAAAAAGCAAGGCAAACTACAAGTAAAGAATATAAAGGATTTATTTACTAACTAACAAGATCAGAACTGCAAAGGAAGCATCATTTAAAAGGCAACCCTTTCCCCCCATCCCTCCTTCTCTTACAACAGATCTAATATTCTCCTTTTTCACCAGGAGACAAAGGGGGAACATAGGGTAGGGGTAAACCATGCAAGTTTGTATTTCTGACCAGATCCAGGGTAGGAACCATCTCTCTGCCCTTTCATAAAGTTCTCTCTCTCTCTCACGAGAGGAAAAGTCTTTCATGACCCTTTCCCAAGTGAAATCTCAACCCAGGGACAGCAGTTCTTCCGAAATTCTCTGTTGTCTGAGAGCCACAGCCAGGATGCAGCTTTTAAGTACTGGCTTTTTTTTTCTGTGTCATAATGAGCCCATCCCAAAGTACACAGTTCAGATCCTACCACAATACACAAAATGTCTGTCCAAAGGATCTCTGCCGAGTTCTCAGCTAGTTCGAGGCTTGTGTTTCTGGGCTCCGAAAAACATCTGCAGTTTTTTCCTCAGCTTTATCTCCATCTTCAGTCATGCCTTAGATGGATTCTGCACCACTGGTTTCTCTCTCTCTAGTCCATAGGTTTACACCATGGTCAGTCCAATTCACGAGCACAGCGGGATGCCTGGAAGAACATTCCTACCCCTTCTTTCGTGGGCCTGGGGGCCTTCAATCTCTCAGCCTCTCTACGCAGGTTCTGAACCGGCACACTACATCTTGGTACTGAATTTTTTTTCTTTCTCTCCCAAATACGTTTATTCACAGAGACTTCTCTATCTCTATAACCTTGAATGCCATGGCAGCAACTGAGGCCCATGCCAGAGCTGAGCTGTTAACACCCTCGCTGCCAGAGCAGCAAAAAACCTAAACCAGAACATTTAGAAACAGAAGAAATTAAATACTTGGCACCCCAATTCCACTTGTCTAAAATCCCAGATTTACTTTCATCCTTTAAACCAGGGTTTGTAACACAACACATTGTTGCCACTGCCTTCTGTTCTGAATGGTCTTTCCAAGCATTTTTTAGGTGGGCTCCTACAGAGGTAGGTTTTGGGATACAAATGCAATTAACTTTAATTGTTCTTTGGAAGCTATGTGCTCTGTTTTTGGAGTTCCTGTCAGTCCTACTGGGCAAACAACTCGCAAACAATGGAGAGTTTTGTTTATTCTATTTAGATGGTGTTAACTTCTGCATAAGTGGTCACTTGGTATTTTTATGTGTTCTGAGTCTCAGAATCTCTGTAACTACACTGGCACGTCATATTATTTAACATAAATGACTGGCTTAGTTAGTGGTGTATTGTTTGGTAAGGGTATGAGGAGGAAATCTGCCTTTCCCATCTTTTACTGCAAGTTCATGTCACATAACGAGATATTTGCTATATTATGCTTTACATCAGAAAATGACTCCCTGTGATTTTCCAAAATAAAGGATTATACCCTAAGCTACCACTGCAACTAATACTATTCTTCCTTCTCTTTTATATATACAGTGTACCCTCACCACTTCACAGTTCTTCTCTTTCGGGTTCACTTCTTCACAGGATGTTTCCTCTGTGATAATAGAAGTCTGCTTTGCGGTGCATTCGTGACTGTGCCTGCACTAAAATGACAGTCATGAATAAGCAAATTAACCCTACCTGCTGATTCTCTCCACTCAGCCCCAGCATGCTCTGGTAGCATGTCGGTGGCTGCTGGCCCCCTGCCACTTCCCCCATGCCCAGAAACGGTGAGTACCGGCCCCTGCCACTGTCTCGGGGCCACGAGCAGCGGCTGTCAGCCCCCCACTCTGCCCAGAAACGGTGAGCTCCAGCTCCAGCTCTCCCCTCCAGCAACATGGGGGTGGGAGACAAACCCTTAGGGGTGAGGGACACACTCCACCATCCCATCCCCACGCCCTGCTCCCTGCTGAAGGGAACCCCAGGGGTTCCCATGACCTGTCAGAGGGCATGGGGAGGTGTTGGGATCACTCCCCAGTGCTCCAGGACTGAAGGGGGTATTGTGATGGGTGGGTCTAATTTGCGTGATGAGCTGCCTGTCTTTCAGGAGTGAGCACTTTGCAGGGGAAGAAGGGGGACCCACAGCCCCATGGTGATTGAGGGATGGCTGTAGTACAGTTAAACTAAATTAAGTAAGTCAGGTGTCAAAGGCTATTATGCTCTTACATTTGTTGAGTGAAGGAGAGTTCACATAGAGCACCCTTTTTTACTTCTGGTTGTCAAAGTCTGTCAAAAGCAAAAAAGGTGAAAGCTCCGGTTCTAAAGAACTAAGTGTTATCTGGTACACTAACTGACACAGACTCACATTATTTGAACAAGTGGTGTAGTGGTCTACACATACGAAAATTCACCTAGAGAAATGCAGTAATCCCTTGGTACTTTGCAGTTCACCATTCACAACTTCAATATATTGTATGTTTTTTTTCCCTTGGCTTTCCTGGCTTTCCTATATTTACCACATTTACTGTATTTACCGTATTTACCCTATTTACCACTACTTCACAGATTTAACTTATTGCAGCATCTTTCTGGAATCGATCTCCTGTGAAATTTGAGGGATTACTGTATACATGGTATGGTGTAGCTGCTTTGGACTTTGACAAAATGACTGATCCCACAAAGCATAGAGAATGATGTCTCAGATTGATCTTTGATAGGAACAAAGATATCTACAAAAGACCTTTCCTTTTGTTAAGTAGTTGAATCTTGGTATGCATTATTAACAGGAAGGCACAGATATATCTGTGGCCTTCTGGTTTATGCATACACTTTCACTTGTTTAGAAATTAATTAAATGAATTTTTATACTGGATATATTCTCGGTATTGCCAAATGCCTTGTTTCATTTTCATGCATACAGATGTTTTATTCTTAGTGCCTTTTTTCTTGGAGCCAGATGGAATCTATTCAAGATGTGACTAGTCTTGTGAAGCCTTGGCACTTGACTGCTCTTATATTGTCAAAAACCTCTGTAGCTCAAGGTCCTTTGAGAGCATACACTGCTCAATTTTATGACTTTCTGGCAGTCTTTTTTCTTTATGTGATCTATGCCTAAAGAAACTGTTACTTTTTCCTCTCTAGGAATGGTATGTTCTACTACCTATTGTAGTTGTGTGGTTTTTTATAATTAATTTTGGAATGAGACAATGGACTTATATAAAATGATGGAGATATTGTCCTGATGGAGAATTGTCCTCTAGTGCAACATTCCCCATTTACTGAACAGGTCTAATGTGAATGTCAGTTAACTCTTGAGGATGTTTATAGCAATGAGCTCTGAAAATGTTCAGTTCAGTGCAAGTCGGAACAGATTGTCTTTTTCACATCTCAACAAGGATTAGGGATTTCAAAATAGGTGCATAAAATATTTAGTCATCTAGCTGACTCTTTGAAGTTTGCTTTTCTTCTCTTTTAGCCATACCAAAGATGTATGAGGAGTTCTCAAGAGGTTACCCAGTGTATTCAAGTCTCACTGAAACTGAACAGATGCTTTTCAGCTCTGTTGAAGCAAGGTACCTGGGAAATTCATTAGCATTTCAGAAATCCCTTGCCTTTAGAGTTGTATCCAGGTGACAGTGGCAAACAATGGGGAATGTAGTCTTTGTTTTGCACGATTTTTTGCTTGTTTATTTAAAGCTATGTTTTACTTTTAAGATTTTCTGTGCATTGATGGCTACTGTTCTATGAGTGCCTCCCATTGTGGATTATGGGTAGATTGTACAGAGATGGTTATAAGAAAACATGGTGTAAGAATTTGACAGTGGGTCTCAGACCTTTGGAAACTCCATGTTGCAGAGATTTTTAGCTGCCCAGTATGGAAGGATGGTTGAATTTTTAAAAGAACTTAGTAGCTTGTACATCCCTTTCCTTATTTCTCTACAATATGATCTTTAAAGTTCTTACAGCTCAGGCCCAAAGGAACTGATCATTGTTGAGAAGAGTAAATCATGAGATAGTCAATTTTCTGGAGAAAGTGGCAGTATTCTGGCAATGGGGAATACTTTGAAGCTGTGAAATCTTGTTCCAAAGTGACAGAATCAATGTCCATGACATAGATTTTAATGCTTTCCTATTAGGCAATCAGACCTGTTGCTAGGGTACCAAGGGATCATCTTAGCTAATCACTGACATTACACATGACAGGAGTCTATGAGGCCATAAATAACTTACCCAGGCTATTTATGTGGGAAATTTGGTCAGATGGACTCCTTCTTTTAATGCTTTGTGCAGATTCATAGTACTCCTTACCAGAGTTCCAGAAACTCAGGCAGTGCAGGAGCAGCCTGAAAACCATTTTCTCTGTTGAGATGAATCTTTGTTCCTTTGCCAAATGGTGCTCTCAGCAACATGGTAAAAATAATTAGGAAATGGTGAGAATATTCTGGATGTCTTCTATAGGGTTTAAAAATACCATAATGCATTAAAAGGTGTTTGAATGTCAAGTACAACCTAAACCAATGCTACCTCTCCATCTCATCATGACATTTATATGTTTCAGCTTGTCTGTCCAGATGTATCGTATCCATTGCTTTCTGGCATTGTTGGAATTACTGTACCTACCTACTTCCTGTACATGTGCATATATAAAGGACATTCCACCTCCCAGGTTGTGCCTGAATGCCTGAAGGGATGCCTGAGTAATGGAATGAGGGACCTGTAGGCTGCTTCATGTAACTAAACCAATTCATAGAACCTTCCAGACTCTTGTCTGAAGGGTGAGGATAAGGTGCGCACTAGACCAATTTTTCTGGCTGTTGTACCTTGCTGCCATACGTTATCTTTCCTGAGAACCCTGTGGAGCTTCATCTGTTATGGCCAGGTAGAGTATCAGATGGATGCACAAAGATGTTATGGAAAATGCACACATACTAATCTGTGTTCATACAAATTGCACTAAAATAAATCTTCCAAGCCCCGCCCCAAAACCAAAAAAACAACCAACCAAACAAAACACCTCAAAATCTAGAATCTTACTCCTACAGAAACAGCATTATGTAAAACTAACATTTTGAATTTATATGATATACAACAGAATTATAAAATTGCACTAATTAAAAAAAAAAAAAGAAGAAAAAGCATTGCATACTATTTAGCTGAAACAATTTAAAATGAACATCATTGGATAAATTCCCAGTTGGGTTACATTGTTTAGTTCCATTGATTTGAGTGGAATTATTCCATTAAAAACTAAGTGAATAATTCACTAGGATTTAATTTGTGCACTAAAATTAACACAAAAAAATTATTAGAGTTATGGTCAGCCTTTAGCTGCAAATATTCATAAGGCGGTGTAGAATTAGGAAGTTAGGTAGATTTCCTTTGACATCAGTAAAGCTACATCTATGCAACGTGCAATTTAGTCCATGTATTTGCATTGAAATTAGATCTGGGTCATGCAAATCTGATTTTCTTATTATTTACAGATATTTTTGCTTTAGACTGCTGAAGTGCTAGCATATGTTTATCAAAACCCAAACAATTTAAAACCCCCTAAAAGGCAAAATATGTGTTTATGTTTATATCAAATTAGGATAATTTAAGCTACAGTTATAAAACATGTATAGGTATATACTTTATATCATTCAATAAATGCCTCAAATATTTAATTAAAAGATTTTGAAGTTTTAGTTTCGTTTTTTTTTAATAAACACATTTCCTACTATTCATTAAGGTTTTGGCCCTTCTTTTTCTTGAAAAGCAAGAAGACTGTCAAAATACTGTATTGAAAAAATATCTTCAGTTGCTTTATTCTCATAGCTTCCAAATTAATATATATAGCTATGGGCTAGATATTTTTCTATCTTTGGTAAACTTGGGGCTTTTTGAATTCTACCCTACTTCTACTTCTTAATTCATGGGAAAAGCTTACTTCATTGACTATAATTTGACATGCCCATGCCATCTTCTGTGACTGGTTTTGTGGAGTATATATTTTGTTCAGGAAAAACATTCTTCTGCTGGCTTCTCACGGTTAATTTATGGCACATTCTGTCTTGAGTAACATATATGATTCAGCAATAGGTGTATTTGTGCTTAGGATACTCAGTAGTTTTTAGCTGTAAGTTTCTGAGGTAAACCAACAGGAACACTAGGAATAGGACTTAAGAAGTTTGGCTTTTGCAAATCAGTTTTATTTTTCTTTGAATTTCTTGCTGTAATTTTATCAATTAAAACCATTGATAGAACTTATACAAACTATATTTACAACTGCTCCATTTTTTAAAGGAGTGTTCCACTATTTTTAGGACAGATGACTCGTCAGCAATGCAAAAGTTTGGAAGGGCCCATGACAGGGTCATCTGTTCCAACTTCCTTGCTATAGAAACTGCTAAGAGAGAAGCAGAATTCCATGGCTGAGCAAACAGAGGTAATGCACAACTTTTTCTGTATTAACTCCAGGGTAGACTGATTGACCCCTAGCCAATATTTATGTTTATATGTAATATAAATATAGTACAGTCGGGTCTCCTATATCGCGCACCCGTGGTCTTAATTCGGACCCGTGTAGCCCGACTTCCGTGTTGAATTGTGGCCGCACCACCGCCGCTGCTCATGCCCCCCGCTGCCACCACCACTGCCGCTGCTGTCACCCATGCCCCCGCTGCTGCCTGTGCTGCCCCCACTGCCACCCGAGCCCCCACCGCCGCCTGGGACGTCGCCCTGGCCCCAGCTGCCGCCACAGACGCCATCACCGCGGTGGCAAGTCGCGCATGCACAGTTGCGAAACAGGTCTCCTACAAAGCTAAAAAATCATGCCGCTAAGATCTGAAAGCGCAATATGGGGGGGTGCAAAGTGCAAGAGTATATACAGACTGTATATATAAGACTGTATAATGCATTTATTGATATTAAATTAATAATATTTATGAAGTGAATATGTATTTAGGTAACCAGCAGTTAAGCTTCAGTGTATGTTTAAAATAAGACGTAAGTGTATAGTGTAAAACAAATGTGTTTAAGCAATAACTGATGCTGAAGCAACATGATCTTACAATATCACCTTAAAAAACATTACTACTGATGAAACGCTGTTTCTGGGCAGTGTAAACAACAAAGTACCAACGAAGTCATCCAGAGTATACACTTCTAACATAGTTTCAACGTCTTAAAACTGAGAAGTCAGAAGAGATTACGTACACAATCACTTTTTTCAGCCCAGTGACAAAAAAATTGCAGTCTTTTTTCATTACATACATGATCATAAATTTATTATTTTCAGGGACTAATTGAGCTCTGATCTCCTTGTCCAAATGCACATTTTTCATGCTGACTTCTATTTATATGACCATTGGGAGTCTTTTTTCCTCTCTACTTTTTGACTTCTGCTGATGTGTTGCGTTTGCAAGGCCTGTTGCTTTCCTCACATGATAAAGCCATCTCAACACATTTTTTATCTTTTTTGCAGCTGCTTGCACAAACTCATGAGATCCAATTATTTTGGAAATCTTTATTCTAATAGAGTTGGTATTCCTATGTAATGTATGTTTATTGGGAATATTTGAATGTAAAGGCCTGAATGTGTTATTTGATCCATATGGTTGGAGTCCAGGCTTCATGTATGTTTAGGCCTATGGCATTCTCATTTTTTCCGAGTTTGACCTTTGATGCACTTGAGATATCCTTGTCTTGTTAGGTTCTGTTGAATTTTGCAAGTGCTGGTATTACAAAAGCAGTTCTACTTTTGATTTCTGCTTCAGACTTTCTCTCCTTTGTGATGGTAATTCTGAGATATCTGAATGAATCCACTAATTCAAGTTTCTCAACTTTGATGTAAATTTCTAGTTGCATATGAGAATTTTGCATTGTCCTTTATCTATTTTTTTCCTCCTGTTTGATCAGCAGTCCACCGGTAGTAGCTTTGTTGTTATATCTGCTAGCTATAGTTCTTTTTCTTCCAATCAAGTTGATACAATCTACAAAGTAAAGATTATAGATCTTTTACCACTGTCTGATTACTTTTTCCAGCCAGAATTTTCAAGCACTTTGGATTTACATACTATGTTCAAGGAAAATATGAATAGAGATGCTGCCAGGAGAAATCTGTCTTTCAGTCAGTTCTTGTCAGAATCATTTACCTAATGTGTACCCTGTGGAGATTACACTTTTCCAAAGCTTTTAATTGAAGTTCTGATGCAACCTGAATTTGCAGTTTTTTTAGGAGGCAAACCTTTGAATTTGCCTACAAAGTTCAAGGAATTGTCTTTCTACATTTTTTATTGATGAAATATTATTTTCCATAAACATTTATAATTTTACTTTTGCTGTTTTGCTATACCTTTTGGTTTTGAAGCCTGAAGTATTGAAGGAGCTGTACTCCTATGTTTACTAAAGAGAATTTAGTGACTTGCAATACACTGTGTGTCAACATTCCCTTCAGAGCTGAATGGCTGTTTGGTGGAACCTACGCTCTTATATAATATGTGGGTCAGGTTCTGAGATCTACATCTGCTCTGGGAGCAGGACAATACTCTAATGAATGGGTTATACAGATACTTGGAGCCTATTCTTTACCAAAGCATATATTGGTAATAAATCTACCTCACAGGGGAGAAATTGAGTTGTCGCCTCAAAATAGCCTATAGTTCTGTGGTTAAGGCAGACTTGGGATAGTAGGCAAGGGATGCAATTTTGAGATATTTGAGACAAAAAATGATTTAAACTTGGATCTCCCAAATCTCCAAAGACTCCACTAACTTGACAATATTTGTTGAGTAAATAAAGGAGGCAAGAAAAGAGGTTAGTGATGGTTTTTCTTTTTTCTTGAAAGGAATGACCGGGTTTCACCTAATAATCTCAGGAGATGGTTCACAGCTGTGATTCTTGGAAAATTGTGGACCTCTAGCTTTATTCAGGTGCTGAGTTTACAAACAAAAATGTTTGTAAACATGTTACATAGAGGAGTTCAAACAGAGTATGATTCAGAGATACTTAAATGTTCAAAGTGAGATATTTGCTTTAATATAGAACTGCAACCGAGCTAATAACTCTCGACTGTCAGCCAGATCTCCTGCCTAATAAGGTGTACACACACACACACACACACACACTACATACTGACGTGGCCTAAAATATGTGCCTTAGCCTGATTCTCACACTTACAATTCTGAGTCTAAACCCGAGTTCCCAGTTGTCCAGATCCTAGTATTTATGTCCTTTAAAGACTGTACAGCAAGGCAAGTTCTGTCCTGGCTTTGGAGACCATGTAAAAATACTTGAATTGATGAGTCTAATGCTTGTCCAAACCTCCCCATTCTCAGTATAGGCTCATTTCAAATTTCTTCAGATTTTGTGCATCTGCTACCCAGATGAAACATCAGGCAATAGTGTTTCTCAGTATCAGTCATGCTTAGTTCCTACTTTACAAGTTGTCATATGCCTGACCATGCAGTGAAAAGCTCACAGATTTTAAAATGATTTATTATTAGGAAATAGCTGAGAATTCGTGTACCTATGACTTGGGGAAAAAAATCTATGAAGAATTAGCAATTTATTTGGCTGTCAGCACTCAGCAGGGAGTTGCTAGTAATCATTGAAAAATCAGTGTACTGAAATTCAGAGTAGTCCCCCAAATCCCATTCCAAATTCTTACTTCAGCTCTCTCTCTCTAAAATTTGCTTATTGCCTATTAATCTAACTGAATGTTTAATAATCACTAACTTCCTGAATTTATTCAGTGATCTGTCAGTTGATGTGTGGAGCAAATGATGGGAAAACTGGGAAGGATTGAATTCATCAAGGGTAATGTTTGTGCCCTGGGCTCCATTCATAGTCAATGGAGACACAGTCAACATAGTGAGTAGAGTCTGAAGTGCAATTTGTCTCATCCTAAAGCAGCTGTCTAAGAGAAGTGAAATGAATCAAACCTTGAAAGTGCCCATTACTCTCTTATGACCTGAAAAGGAGCCAAGGGACTTCCATGTAAGCTGCCAGACATGAAGCATTAGATGATTTGAGCCCCATCCCACACAAATAGCGTTATTTAACAGATGTCTAAAAGTACCTATGAATTTATTACATACAGACTGTTCTGTTCAAAGACCCAGGTTCATAACCAGGTTTGGACAGAAAGTGTTTACTTCAGCAAACTTGGTACCACATACTCAATGCAAACTGCTCAAGTTTGTGCACACAATTCTGTTCTAGATGCCTATGTTCAGCAGCAATTGGGGAAGAAGAGACAAAGGAGACACAGTAGAAAAAAATGAGCATTCTTCCACGTAGTTAAACATATCTGAGCTGTATCTATGAGATTTCAGTAAGATTTCAACCTCACCACTAGAGTCACTTAGCTAATGTTTAAAATTGTGGCTGCTGTGAACATAATGCCAGAATTCTTAGGCATACAGTGCTTCTCTTGTTGTGCAAAGGGGTTTAAAGACATACAATTTTGATTTTCTCTTTGTGATTGCATTCCTAAAACTTGAGGTTATTTTAGTATTGAACCTCATGTATCTACTTCAAGTGCGTCCAGTGAAACTGTAAAACTTATAAAACATGATTTCTGTATGGAAAAAAATTTCCTCACTTCATAAGCAGAAAAAAAAATAAAAGCAAGCAAGAAAGGTTAATGTAGAAATGTAATTTATATTTTGCCCCTTGTGGTGGTTTTCTGTAATCTGAAATTTACATCCTTTTCCCCCCTGTGTTACATAAGAGCAAGAAAAGGGAAAAAGTCCCAAGCCCCTTGATTTTCTGAATTTAGGAAATAATGAGAGGAAATGAGGATTTTTGTTTGTTCTTCAGTGTGAATTGGCACAGGAATTATGATGAAGTGAAAAATGCAGAGGTTAATTGAAAAACGTGATAAACAAAGCCCCTTGAAGGTAGCACTGACAGTCTGTTACCACGCGGCAGTAAATCTACTCAGAGTTGCTGGATATAAAAAACCCTAATGTAACAAAGAAAGGGAAGGGAAGAGAAAAGAAATTAAAAAGAAAAAAAAAGAGAAATTAAAAGGAAAAGAAAAAGAGAAGAAATTCCCCTAAAGTTAATCATCTTTCTGTTTCTTCCACCTCATCTCAGTCCAATTATAACTGGGAAAAATAATTATGTCTAATTTGCATAAATGTTGCTCAGTGGAAAAATAGCTTAGACAGTGATTTTTTTTTTTTTGTTCCCTCAGTTATTATGGAAATATTTAAAAGGAAATCTAGCAGAGCAAACTGCTATGGAAAACTCATGGATAAGGTTCTCCATTTTTCCTTTTATTTGTTTTTCTATCATGTAAATTCAAAACATATAATGTTCAAAAGGAGTACTTTCTCAGTAGACAATCTTTAATCACAGGACAGAAAATGCTGAAATACCTGCTCCAACTCAATCATCTATGGCTAACCCTATGTTATTATTAAGGAAAAAAAATGGTCTGTGGGTTGTGATAAACTTAGGTCTTTGCCTGCGCTTGTATGTTTTTCATAACCTTCAGGAAAGCTACATAAATCCACACTTACGCTGTGTTTTGAAAATAAGTCCAAATGAATAATCCCATGGTGTATAAAGTTTAGTGATGTAAAAGAACTCAAAATAGTGTCCATCATGTTTATTTGCAGTATCATGTTTCCACTCAGAATTTCATCTGGCATTTAATAAACACATTAAGGAGGCTCACTTCTTGTTGGCCCCAAGTTGCATATAATTTCTCATTGAGATAGTGAAGAAAAACAGTATGTTTTGCTCTAAATTATCAGTCAGTATATGAGCTCCGTCTGCCTCTTCTCAGTGCTGTTTATATTAACAGGTAGGATTATCCATGACGGTCCTATTTATAGTGTACTGTGTTTATAGTCCCCATTTGCCCATCTTGCTGGAGCTAACGTGTTCATAATGATGAGGAACAGCTGGCCACAAACTGTTGTTTCTCATTAAAAAGACAAGTTTCCTGATCTTCTGGGAATTCTTTATACTAAAACAATAAATATTATTGACATTTTGCCCCTTTCATTTTCTTTTAGTTCCTCACTAGGTTTCAGAATTCTAAAAGAAAAGCTGAATTGCTTTTGAGTGATACACCCAATGAGAAAGCTACTTTGGGTTATTAAAGATCCCTGGGAGGTTTAGCAGGAAAAAAAATGGCCTGGACAGATTCTAGTTTGTATGGCTGCTTTGTTGGCTATTGAATAATGTATTTTCAATGAGGTAACCTTGGAAGACTACTGTACCACACTATTACACCTATGATGACAACTGTATCCTGCTCCAAGAATGGCTTCACCCCAGATGTGAATGGAGTAATTTCTTCATGGTGATTTCAACAAAGAGAAGATAAATAGTGAGTACTGTAATAATTACACCAGAAGGTAGTTTTCCACTTACAGTGTTTAGTAATCAAAGGAGGTTCACCTGAAGAATTGTTAGTTTTGTTTTTATTGGTTCAAAGATTTTATGCTGTGATATAATTGTTTTTATGCTCATTTACTTAGTTTAAACCTGACTGGGTTTAATATTTTCTCACTTTAAAAAAGAGTGGATCTAGACTTGAAAGTATCTTCTGTGATTTAAAGGAGCAAAAAATGTGTAACTAGTGGGAAAGAGGGCTTCTGTAGTTTCCATTCAGCACCTCCTGATTGGAATTAATGGTCAATTAGCAGCGCTTAGGTGCTCTACCAAAAGACCAACTGAATTCTGCTACAAATTCAGAAGTCACTATCTCCTGTGCTGTGAACTGCTGTAAATTTTGGTGGTGATTGTTTGTCATGAGAAGACCCCTTTTGTTCTATTGTAAAACTTTCCTCCTATTTACTGGAACAGACAATAGGTTTCTCTTCTTATTCACAGATTATTGTGAGTTGGAAGGGACCCACAAGGATCATCGAGTCCAACTCTTAAACCATACCACTGCCTACCCAGTGGGAGTCGAACCCTGGTCTCCCGCATGGCAGGCGGGGACACTCACCACTGTACTAAAGCGGATTTCCCTCCCCTGAAAGGAATGTGGCCAGGGGAGGGGCTTTCTCCTTTTCATCTGGCAAGCAATGAAGGATCCTGTGTCTTCCCTTCCTGGCAAGGCATGTGACTAGGGGAGGGACCTGAGGGCTGAGGCAGGCTGAGTGACAGCCAATGTCATATGAAGACGTGCCCACAAGGCACGTGACATGAGAGGGGCCCGAGACCCTATAACTACAGCTCCTCAGGAGGGCAGGTTCATGGACCATCTGGACTGAGGATGCTTCATTTTCACCTCTGATCTCTACTGCTGCTATTTTGCCCAGGACCACGTGGACCTTTGACTCCTCATCTCAGCACAGCTTTTCCCCTGCCAATCGCTGGAGCTCCCTGCAGCCCCTTGGACATTTCAGGAAAGGATCACTGGCTGTTACTCCACTGGTTTGCCTACCTTGAACCCTATTCCCCTGCCCCTGGAATCCTGGAGGTGCCCTGGTTTTCCCTTGAACTAGGCACTCCTCTTGTGCTTGTTTATTTCCCACTTGTCTATAGTTGTCATTGTTCCACTGGATTTTTTTGATACTGTTATTGTTGTTGTTCAAACATCTATATATATTTCTTTTCTCCCAGTGAAGTTCTTCTCTTTCTCCATATACAGTCTTGTCTGTCTCTTGTGTGCTTCACTGAGACCCAGCACAACATCACCACAAGACATGCCATTCCTTGTTACTCAAAGCCCAGTGAAAACCTGGGCAGCGCTGCCTCTGCCGGTACTAGTGAATGTTAAAGGGAAAGAAACTTCGATACAGATGCCGCCCCCTGCCATAAGTGGCTCGGGGTGCCACAATGTAGCAAAGTTAAGGTTTTTCCAGGCTCCAAGAATGCTGACCAGAGCTCAGGGACACCCCTTCCCCGCCGCGGAGGCAGGGCGAGCACGCGCGGGGCGGCGGGCTGGGGGGGAGCAGTGGTGAGGGGTTTGGGCTGCGAGCACACACGGTTGTAGCAGCCGCTCAGAAATGGTTCCCTTTGCTTGCCTGTGCCAAGAGAGACCATGGAAACGAGCGGAATTGTCTGCAGCGATCCGAGTTCCAGGGGGTGGAGCAATGGGCGTGGCATGCATGCATATTAATAGCCTGCACTTCTTTGTGAGTTTAGCGTTTCACGAGGCTCGTGGCCTGTCCTGTTCCTCGCAAACGACAGAGTATAACTGTATAAGTATTTCTAAATTTAATTCATGCTTCATCTTAATTGACCCGGGACATTGTTTAATAAAGCTTTATTTCATGAGAATGGAAAGAATCAATCCACCATATACGGAATTATGTTATTCCAATTGAACAGCAAGGACTTTAATATTAAGAGGAAAATATGGAAAAAAAGGAATACAATGCATTAGTCTAAAACATGGTGAGGATAAAATCCAATGTGTTGAGAAATCTGAAATATGTGTTTCCTTTATTCCACACTTGTACACAGAGAAAAGCAATTTCAGGCTTTCCTCAAACTTGTTACCATTTGTGTTAAGTCACTGTTCTAAGGTTCTATGTGGACTTTGTTCATCAAGCACTATGATAGACCACATAGAAATACATGGTTTTGTGACTAAGTCAAAGTCTTGCAAGTGTTTTTTAGTAATAATTTGTGTAGGACATTGTGTTGGGTTTGTTGTGGCTGTTTTATCTCTGGTAGCGGGGGGGGCTGGAAGAAGTTGCTGGAAGCTTCCCTCATAGCTGGCAGAGTTAATGCCAGCCATCTCCTGGCTGGACCTGCCGCCGGCCAAGGGCAGGCTAATCAGGAGAGATAGAGACGCCTCTGTGATAACATATTTAAGAAGGGAAGAAAAAAAGTAACAGCAGGAAGACGATGGCTGCCAGAGATGAGCCATGAGAAGCTGTAACAGCAAATGTAGGCACCAAGGCCAAGGCTGAAGGAGGGGGAGGAGGTGTTCCAGGTGTCTCCCTGCAGCCCATGGTGACGACCATGGTGAAGCAGGTTGTCCCCCTGCAGCCCATAGAATGGAGAGAACACAGGGATGCAGAAGATTCACCTGTAACCCATGGAGAGGGAGCCGTCGCTGGAGCAGGTGGATGCTGGAGGNGAGAGAGGAGCCCATGCTGGAGCAGGTGGATGCTGGAGGGAGGCTGCAGCCTGTTGGAGCCCACATTGGAGCAGTGTTCCAGGAGAGACATATGTCCCATGGAGAGGAGAGTCCACATTGGAGTAGAACTCTACCTGGTAGGATCTGGGTTCTTTGGGATGGGACCCATGCTGGAACAACCAGTGCTCAAAGAACTGCACCCTGTGGAGTCACCCCCAGGCAGCAGAGTATGGAAGAGCTGTTGCCCCTGGGATTGGACTTACACTGGGGAGGGTCATGAAAGACTTTCTCCCATGGGAGGGACCCCATGGAATGCAGGGAAATGGCGCATGCATCAGACCTTAAAGTGCATGCTGCGAAAACAAAAAAGGGGAACTACAGGCTTCTCTCCACATGAACAGCTATCAAAAGCTCTGTTT
>WEKX01001563.1:0-25339 GCA_013390025.1 Pitta sordida | reverse complement strand
GATTCTGTGATTCTGTGATACTTGGTTCTTCCAACAACCTTTCCGTAATTCAGGGTGAGATGAAGGAGATTTTGCAAGAATGCTTCATATGAAGCGATGAGGAGGCAGCCTCCTGGTCTCATGCTGTAAAATTCTGAGCCATTAATATTTACAGCGCTGTGCTAACCAGCAATATAAATTTCTCCATATTAATTCAGTTTCAGTGGAGCAGTTATTGGTCATGTAGTTGTGATGGTAGAATGTATTATACATGTCTCTATTTAATGGATGGGATAAATTACTTCAGTTTGGCCTGCAAATACAAACCATCCTAATTTGAGAGCAACCCTGTAAAACCAGAATGCATGCCTCATTTTAGGTCAAAGCATTTGTAAGGAATGTGTCCAAGACGCCTTCAGAACATTAAAGCCTTTTCTCCCCTTGTACACAAAAATTTCAAGAGGTAATTACCTTCTGTGTGAAACATAATACTGCTCCCATTAGATGGAATACATGGGGTGAAAATTGAATAGATGTTGAGAGTGCTTCTGGGAATTAATAGAGCTGTCAAAAGTGGTAATAGCAGTGTTTCCTTTGTCTTTATGTACAACTGTCACTATCTTTATCTTTTGCAGTTTATGATGAGGCTGTTGTCATTCGACTCAGTGGACAGATATAGGTTTCCTCCATCTCACTGTCTCCTGCCAGCTGCTTTGTTTCTGTGGAGCTGGCTGCTGCCTTTAGAGGCTCCCACTTCTCCTCTCAGCCTGTCTGACTGTTGCTCTCGATTCCTCGTTTCTGTGCCAAGGGCTGGCGCGGAAGTCTCTACTTTTCTGTGACTGCAAGGATGAGATTGACAAAGTGGGACTGCTGGGTTCAGCATCTCACTTTGTTAAGCTGTTCTTTTATCCTTCAGGGAACTTCCTCTATGGAGATGGAGCTGAAAGTTAAGATTTCATGCTTTGTTCTGGCAGCTGAGCCACAAATATCCAGTTTCCTCTCTTATTGTTTGACGTTTTGTTTATGTCTCCATTACAGAAATAGAGCAAACAGTCTTTGTATGCAGGTTTTCTGCTCTCTCTGACTACTGAAGGACAATCAGGTTCTGGTTTGGAGCTTGCATTGGCATTTCCTCAGTTCCTACTAGTTTTGAAGATCCCTGCCAAGTGGTTAACTCGTGTGCCTGCATAGCTGTAGTAACTGCTTACTACAGGTTTTGTAACTATTTCAGTTCCATCTGATGGTTGTGAAGTAAACAAGGTGTGAAATGTGCTGGCAGCCTTTGACACTTTGGTACAAGAGTCTTCTCTCGTAATTGTGAGGCAGATGTTGCCTTGTTTAGTGGCACATTTCTAGCAGTGGTGTCTTGTCATGCAACCTTCTGGGCCATGTTGGCTCTACTCTACATCGATTCAATGTAATTGCTTAGACCTGCTTGGTTTGAATGTTAAACCTACTTAAACCTGAATGGAAATCTCCAGCCTGCGTAGTGACTATAAGTTTGCCTGAAAGGCTCCAAGTTGCAGTGAACTTGTGGAAGGATTTATCCATTAATTCACGGATGTTTTCAGCAGCTCTATTGTAGACTTAATTGTCAGTTTGCAGCTTTGTCAAGTGGGATTTGAATTGTCACCAAACTTCCAAGAATGGAGACTACAATTTCAGATGTCAAAGGAATAACTCCGGTTCTGTCTCTCAAGGAATAAGCTCCTATGTTTTAATATGTAGTGGTATGGGTGAAATTCAGGAACCATCCAAGCCTTTAACTACCTAAGCAGAAGAGTAACAACCCCATGGTGCTTCTTGGTTTTTTCCATTCTCTCCTCTCTTTTATTCCTACAATATACAGTTGGCCCTCTTGCACTTCATGCCCCCCATATTGCAGCTTCAGATCTTAGTGGCATGATCTTTTAACAAAGTAGGAGACCCGTTTTGCAACTGCGCATGCGCGACTTGCTACCGCGGCGGCAGCGACCAGGGCCGAGGCCGGGGCCGGGGCCTGGGCAGCGTCCTGGGTTGTGGGGGGTGCAGNATTAAGACCATGGGTGCACGATGTAGGACACCCGACTATACATAGTGATTTGTCTCAAGGGACGAGGAGGAGGTGGGATTCCTTGTGTACAGTGCTTTATACTTTGTTTGGTCAGACTTATGGCAAGACATGATCTGTCCTTTTACCAGCATTAAATATTAGAACAGTCAAAATGCCTGCTTCTGCCAGTTCAGAAATAAGTCAGTAAAATAACTGCAGTCTTTTACATTGTCTCAAAATGCATTTCTTGTCCCCCTGATAGAAGTGACTCCGGGTAATTTGCGTTACAATGTTGCATTTTATAATTTCTAGATAAAACCTGGTTCATTTGTAAGCAAAAATCTGGTTTTGCCAAATCAGACTTACTTGCTAAGCATGGAATTGGGAAGCTGTGTGTTGTTCTCACTGGTAATTCCCAGTTTATGCTTGTTATAGATATAGAGTACAATTTGGCATGTAAGACAGCTCTAGTGCAACTCAATCTCCAGTTAGAAAAACCAGCTTTTTAATGTTCAATAGAGGATAACAATCCATACTTCAATTTCAATCTGTAGTTCTTCCCTTAAAACTTCAGAGCTACTTTGATTTACCTCTTGATTTTTCTTATGGACTTCTTTCCATGTGAAATTAGAGACTCAGAAACCTAAGACGCTTGTAATTCAGCATTTCTGTTTAAATAGTGGTTTAAGGATCAAAAGAACTTTGAGTCTGTGTTGTCCATATTTTCCGGAATGGTAAATTTTCCTTACACTGTTTTAACTGTCAGCTTTTCCTGTCCTCTTCTTGCCCTCACTTCATTTCAATGTGACTGTCCTTGTATTTAATTTAGATAGTAAAGTTGCTTCTATAATTGCCTATGTTTTTGACAAGCATTTTGAGTGCTGTAAATGTGATATGTATATGTAAATCAATTAGAATCAAGCTGGATTCTGAAATTTTAGTAATGATTTGAACTCAAATATTCCATGGGCTCCAGGGAGGTTTAGGAAGGATAAATTTGTGCAGTTTTGGACTTCTAGTTGCTTTTGCATTTGACTGGGTTTTTTTCCTTGTTAATCCCTTTCAGTTAGAAAGTGACCAAATAGCTCCCATGTCTCTCCTGACCTTAATCAGCCCAGCAACACCTTGTTCTCATGGACCATTGAGACATCAAGGCTCGTCACATCTCATATGATCATTTGTATATCACAGTATCACAGTATCACCGTATAGATAAGGTTGGAAAGGACCTTGAGGATCATCTAGTCCAACCTATAATTCAACTAACCTATCCTCTACAACTATATCATCTCACTCAACATCTAATCCAGCCTACCCTTAAACACCTCCAGGGCTGGCGACTCAACCACCTCTGTGGGCAACCCATTCCAAATCTGGATCATCTTTTCAGTGAAAAACCTTTTCCTAATATCAAATCTAAACTTTCCTTGCTGAAGCTTAAGACTATGACCTCTCGTCCTGTCCCCAGGGACCAAGGAGAAAAGACCAACCTCTGCCTGGCTACAACCTCCTTTTAGATAGTTATACACAGCAATAAGGTCACCCCTGAGCCTCCTCTTTTCTAGGCTAAACAGACCCAGCTCCTTCAGCCTCTCCTCACAGAGCTTATCTTCCAGCCCCTTTACCATCCTAGTTGCCCTTCTCTGTACTTGTTCCAGCACCTCGACATCTTTCTTGAACTGAGGGGCCCAGAACTGAACGCAATATTCTGTACGGGTGTTAGATGGTGAGTTGGACTAGATGATCCTTGTGGGTCCCTTCCAACTCATAATATTCTGTGAATCTGTGAATCTGTGTGGTCTAACCAGCGCCGAATACAGTGCAAGGATAACCTCTCTTGACCAACTAGCCACTCCATTCTTGATGCAGGCCAGGATGCCATTGGCCCTCTTGGCTGCCTGGGCACACTGCTGGCTCATGTTGAGTTTGCTGTCAACTAATACCCCCAAATCTCTTTCCACCTCACCACTCTCCAAGCATTCTGTTCACAGCCTATAGTTCTGCTTGGGGTTATTATGACCAAAATACAGAATTCGACATTTAGACTTATTTGATTTAATTCTGTTGGAATCTGCCCATCTCTCCAGTCTGTCCAGATATCTAGTAATCAGTGCTCAAACAGTTTTTTTGAGGAAGCTTAACTAGATTACTCCTATCCCAGCTACTCCAGTAAAACAAAACTGCTTCTCCCTTTCAGTTGTGGTTCTGGGGAACAGTTCTTTCTCTATTTAAAACACCTGCTGTGTTATGGAATAGCTCAGATGGTGTTGGAGTGTCTGCAGTTCTCACCTCCGAAGCAGCCTTCAAATAACTTCCTGTGAGAACGCAGTTCATGAGACTCATGAGATTAACATGGGCATGGATAGGTCATTGCTGGAGGTGATTTCCCTCCCTGGAATACTTCCAGAATTTTTCTGTCATGTGTAATGACTTTTGCTTCATAAACTTCTTAAAAAACATGCTGGTGTAGTGTCCAGCAGAATGAGACACTTACCTGGGTTTTAGAAAGACAGTCATGCAAATAATAACGAACCATAAAATGTAATCTTGACAAGGAATAAATGCTGGCTAGGACAACTTTTCCTCTCTGGATCATAGACAGGTGCTATCATAATGGAAACTCCAAAATGAGGAGAGACTGAAGAATCATTTCAAATTCTGATGTAAGAACCCAATGGCTGCAGTTCAGTGTTACTTCAAGTGTTGGAAAGTAAAAAGTAATCTCAACAGCTTGAATCAGTGGGCTAACAAAATGCTGGTCAGAGGTGCATAATAAAGTTAATGTTGTTACAGAGTTATACAGTTTTCCATGGGAACTTGCAAGAATTTTGTGGATATGATTTATATCTGTGCATACAATATATGTGTGTCCTTTAGCTTTTCAAGAGAGGAATAAAAAGAAGTTTTGATAAATAGAGTTTTCAGTGATATAATGTGTAAACCATGCAAGTGCAAGATCTCTTTACAAGATCTATGAAAACCAAAGTATTTTGCCCAGTAAATTACCTGCATCTCACAACTGAGCACTTTCTGAGTTTACCCTGGTCATTTGTCCTAGCATGGAGAAACTGACATTCCAAATAACACGAAAATTTCAAAGTGAATTTTAGAATACATGGAGAGAGGTGAAGATGCAGCTTTCTCAGTTGTGTTTTATTTGTGGCCCGAACAGCTTTCAGAATAACACACAAGGGGTGTAGATACGTGTATGTAGTTATGGTGTTTGTGTTTATGTATATGCCAGGCATCAGAAAACAAACATGCCTCCCATAAAACCCATTAACTTTTCATACTTTTTTCCAGCGCTTGTTACTATTTGTTTTGAATGGCTCCATTGTTTTCACCTGAGAGTTGTGTTGGTTGCTCTCACTATGCAATTTTCTTTTTAAANCCTCTCAAGCAGCTCAACATCCTTCTTAAACTGGGGAGCCCAGAACTGCACACAGTATTCAAGATGTGGTCTGACCAGTGCCGAGTACAGGGGAAGGACAACCTCCCTAGTCCAACTGGCCACACTGTTCCTGTTGCAGGCCAGGATGCCATTGGCCTTCTTAGCCACCTGGGCACACTGCTGGCTCGTATTGAGTTTCCTGTCGATCATTACACCTAAGTCCCTCTCCACTTCACTAATCTCAAGCCACTCCTCCCCCAGTGGATAGCGGTGCATGGGGTTGTCCACGGGGTTGTTATATCCAAAGTGAAGAACCCAGCACTTAGTCTTGTTAAGCCTCATACTGTTGGAGTCTGCCTATTTCTCTAGCCTGTCCAGGTCTCTCTGAAGGGCCCCTTCCAGAGACATCTGGAATTTTAAATTAAAGTTACTTTTATTTCCCTGTATGCCATCCTCTATCCATCATCTGTGCTAATCCTCAAGCAGTCAACATGTACAGGATTTCATATACTGTCTTGTAGGCACTTCTTTAGCCTGTATTTTCAACTAGTTCATATACATGCTTGCTTTAACATATTCTTAGACTGCACTTCTTGGGTTTTAAATCCAGAATCAAAGGCATAGTGTCCCTCAAGTGTCATTTCAGTGTGTTCATCATCTTTTAATAAAATACAAGTTAAACAAACCCAGCTGGCAGTTCATAGGATATGTTTGGACATTCTTTATACTTAGATTAACAGAACTGAATCTCAGATACAGTTATAATTGTGTAAATCTGCATAAACTCTAAGCTGTCATTCAAATGGCTCCAGAACAAAAGCAGTTGCATCTCTGTGTTTCAATGGTATTTTCTGGTCTTGATCTTCCTTAAAATTTTCTCCCCTTCCATAACCATACTGACTAAATGGATGGATAAAAGGTTAGGTTGCATTTTGCAATAACTAGTGCAATAAAATGTCTTTTTTTCAGATCTGTTCTGAACTGGTTGTTTGTCTAATTCAAAATAGCAAAAAGATCTGAGTGGTGGTTCTGTGTTCTTGTGTAGGAAGACAGTACGTCTAAAAAGAAATAGCTTGACTTTTTTATCTTATTGAAAGGAGAGGTACTGAAGCTGGGACACAATGTCCTTAGCTACATGCCTAGACATAAAATAAAGCCATTGGAACACAAAGCTCTGTTTACACTGGACAGGACAGTTGTAGGTGCAACTGCTCTAGGTGAGTTCCAGAAGTGATCTGAATGTTGGCTTTTGTTTGGCCTAAATGGGGTCGTATCCGTGGCATGAATTTATCCAGAGGTACGACTTTACGCTGAGATCTAGGGCAGGACTGTATGAGGGGTGGAAGATGACACTTGTACATTGAAAGCCCAAAGCAGAACAAAACCGATGACCAAACATGTTTTGGTTAACCCAAAGCAAACAGCTTCTAACAGCATTTGGAATATTGTAATTAGATTGAAATAAGTAGGTTCATAACTTTTTCCCTCTATAGCACTAGTCTGTCACCACTGAAATCGTCTGGTACAATATATAACTTTGGTCCTGTGAGGCTCATTTGGGCTGGGTTAAGAGATAGGCAAACATTCTATAGGAATTCAGAAGGTAGGACTTTTGTCAGCCAGCTTTATGTTCCATCAGAGACTGCTAAACGAGTCTTGAAAAGCAGTTTTCTTAAGTACTAAAATTCAAAGATAAACATTTGGCCTGCATCATTTCTCATTAATATGAATAAATGAAATGTTTGAAGTGTCTGCAGGGAGACAGTGTGAGCTGCAGTGTACCCTGAGTTTTGCCTTGGGAGCAGAGGCTTGCTAGCCCAGCAGGTTTAAGTCCTGGAAGTTTATAGAAATGCAAATTACATGCCAAATAACAAAACGAAAACAAAAAGAAGTGCTAAGCTACTGAAGTGGCTCAGCATGCTAATGGCGAGCTTCATTAGAGTATCCTAATATGAACAATTGCAACTATGGGCAGAATAGATGTGAATGACTCTTCATTCACATCAGAGTAAGTGCTGTTTATTGGAGAATTATTTATGGCTATGTTCTTCAGTGTGTGTTGGACAGACTTAGAATGAAACCTTCTTACAGGATATGATTTTGAATGATATGGGCAAACAAACTGCTAGTATTTTGTAACTTCACATCCACAATGATTTTTAAAGTGCAAATTATTTTGCAAAAAGATCAACTTCAGAAAGCAAGGAAGGATGAAAAGATTCTAGATCTGCAAGCAGTAAACGTGAAACTCTTTATGTATCATCCATAAAATAGTAACTCATATCAGGAGCCCTGTTTGAGCTGCTGTATTAGTTACTCCAGCTTTCCGCCTCCTTTGGAGGAATAATTAGAAAAAAGAAGTGTTACATCTAACAACTCATACCATCAAACGAAAATTCCGGTTGCTGAAAGTTCTTTCTTCAGCTCCCAAAAGTGTGATTTCATGCTATCTTTTTTTTTTTACAAATATATACTGAATTTATCACTGACATTATTATTATTAAAATTATATCTCATACGTTTTGCCGATCATGCATGTGGGTATGTGCATATACACATTATAATTTAATACTGACCTTTTTGATTCTTCTGTTAATGCACACAACTCTATTCCAAGCACAGGCGGCTGTCAAACATATTCCAGGTGCAGCCTTGTCTAAAAGAATATCATCACAAGAGTGTTTATGCCTCTGAAACAAAAGAGTGATCTGTTTCAGATGTACAAGATAAAATGAAGTGTTAAACTACTTGCAAGCAATTGTCATTTTTTTCCCCACTGTTGAAAATTGAAGGTGCTTTCGGCTTTGTACCATACACTAGAGAGGCACAAAAATCTATTTTGCAGAAATCTGGAGTCAAGAGTTGTATAACTCCTCATAGAAAGATAATGAACAGTAGGAGGAATGCAACATTTGAGAGCTAACTGGAAAATTGTTGTCATGGAAAAATCTCCTGTATATGCAGGTTCTAAAGAGTCACTGCATACAGACCTACCTGATCCACCTTGCCTTCCTCCTTTTATTTGTATTAATTAAAACCCCTAAATACATTGCTAATAACTCAAATAAACACATCTCTAAAAAGGATAATGCAAAGTTGCATTATGAAAATACAGTCATACCTTACTTGCTTGCTTATTCAGGTTTCACATTTTTGTTTCTTCACAGATTTTTTTCAGCAAAATTCATTTGATTATTCATGGAGCTTCCCAGTCGATGCATGTGCAGTACCTCTGCTTCACTGAGGGGCGGTGCTGGCACTCTGTGGGGAGCAGGAGCAGGAGCAGCGCCTCTCGCTCGTCCCTGCTAGCTGCTGCCCCAGGACTGTATCCACATGGGATGTGGGCTGCCTGTAGGACCCAGCGCTGGTCCCTGTTCTGCTGCTGCCCTGGCACTGTTCCCAGAGGTGGCACAGGCCACTCTGGGTCTGAGTGCCCACCTGCCTGCATGGGGCACCTGTGCACTGCTGCAGATGTGTGCAGGGACCCGTGTGCCATCAGGCAGTGCTGGGCAGGGGTGAGGCCCCTGGCTAGGCATAGAAATACATGTTCCTGCATGTAAGCCCATCTCTGGCTAGCTCCTGGTGCTGTGGGAGGCGGTGAAAGCAGAGAAATCGTGACCACAGCTAAGCCTAGGGATTCCCAGGGTGGGGAGGGCTCAGAATGATTCTGTTTTCTTCCCTGACTCATCCGAGGGCACTGGGCAGAACTGGGAATGCCCTCCAGCACTCAGCATCTGATCAGGGAGGGACAAGCGGCGTGGCTTATTTGAATACTCATGATGTGCCTGTGTTTGCTGGGTGATTTACGGGACCTGAGGAGACTGGTAGTTTGCAAATTTCAAGATATGACTGTATTCCCCCGCTCATCACGACAAAATTTACTTTGTTTTTAGGCCTTCAGTCTTGTAAGTAATGGAGTACAGAGGGCATCTGGCATGTGTCTCCACGTAATGCTCTCACTTCGCTATTTGCTTTTGAATGATTCACACAGTAAGATTTTTTTTTTAAGTTTCTGTTTTGGCAAATCTCAGCCTGTCTTGATAGGTCTCTTGTTCATTAACAGTCTGGGTTTTTAGAATGCTTGCTTTTTCCTTCTGGACTTCAGGAATATCTTTGAGTGTTTTTAAAGTGTATCAATGTCATGGATTAGAGTTTGAGATGTTTGTATATGTAGCTGTGTTGGTGAATTTCTTCCATTTTTTCAAGACAGGTCCAGGGGGGACAGCTGATATTGCTGGGAATTCCAGGTGCCATGGGGGAAGCCATGACAAACTTGACCCAGGATGAACCCAGAGCCACTGTGGCCCTGAAGCCACTCCTTGGGGGTGAGAGCGGGAGTGGCTGCAGGAGAAACGGCAACCACAGAGCCACTAAGGCTCTGGAGCCGCTTGTCCATGGATGAAATGGTGGCCCTGGAGGAGATGAGCCTGGGAGAGGCAGGAGAAACTGGTGGGGCTGGTTCCTGTGGCCTCTGTGTGAGCGCATGCTGCTGCAGGACCACACTGCCATGACGCCACTGCAGAGAGGGAGGAAGGCACAGCAGGCGCTGGCAACGTGGTGAGCAAGTGGCCATGGCCCTGGTGCTGCAGTGGAGGAACTGGTCAGCAGTTTGGCTGATAGAACTTCCCAACCATATACTGCTGCTGTTTTTGGACAGCATGGGCTCCTGGGGTAAGACCCTTTCTCTTCCAGCTGGCAGACAGAAACTGGGGAAGAACTGATGGCCCAGAGCTGTTTCCAGCTGGTGAAGGGAGGGAATGGAACTGGGAGTAGCCAGAGGAGTTTAAAAATTAGGGTGCGGCAGGGATTGGTCTCTTTTTTCACTGGAACACCCTGGAGGGTGGTGGTCTCTAGCTGCTGCTACTCCTATGGCTGGTGAAGACCACATGAGTGCTCGTGTTGTCTTGGTGGTTCTCCTGATCCCCTCTGACCTTCATCCCTCCCTTGCCACCCTTCTGCTGTGGCTGGCACTGCTGTCTGCTGCTCCTTGTCTCCCATGTTTTCTGCTGTGACCTGCCTGCAAGCTGTGCCAGTTCCTGCTTGCATTCCTGGGCTGACTGCTGAGCTCCTGCCTTTTGGTTCCTGTGTGCCATTGTTCCCACTACTGCCCACCACCGACCCTGCTCTCCTGCCCTGCTTGCAAGCTATTCCTGTTCCTGCCTGCGTTCCTGGGCTGGCTGCTGCTGCTCCTGCCAGTGCCTCCTGCTGCGGCTGCTGGCTACCCCTTGCTGGTTCCTGCTGCGGCTGCTTAGCTGCCCTGTCCTCTCACCCCAGATCCTTTGTTTTTACCCAATTTTTCAGTTTGTTGTTTCGTTCTCCCTTCTCATTATTTTGGGTTTGCTGGGGGGTGGATTTTAGTGTGTGTGTGTGCATGCCCAGTTTTCATTCTGTTTTGTTTTTATCCTGCTGTTGTTGTGTCTATTTAATTCATATATATACATCTATTTATCTATCTATCTATCTATCTATCTATCTATCTATCTATCTATCTATCTTACAGTTTTAAATTCATATATCCATATATATATTAACATACAGTAATACCTCGTTCATTCACATCTTCTCATTCACATCTTCAGTAAGTCGTATAAAATTTTTTTTGTGAATCTTACTCAGTGATTTACAGAGGTGGTGTATGGTTCTGCAGCATGGCATGGTCCTGTTCTGCTGCAGCATGTGGCCAGGGCCTCCTGGTCACCTGTGCCAGGAGTGGGGAAGTCTTATACCTTAACACATGGCACCGTGTGGTCCCATTCCACTGTGACAGGGAGCCCAGACTGCCAGCCCACCCGTGCCAGGAGTCTGTGTGCATGTGTGTGTTTCTGTGTTACTTTTACCATAACTACAGGCAGGGGAGGTGGAATCCAAGCGCTAATTGCTGTGTTGTGCTTGCCTGGCTTCCAGTGAACCTGGTGATATGCATAACCCCAGAGAAAGTGCTCCCAGAGCACAGTGCCTGTGGTATGTGATCGGGGGACCTCCTATCCCCAGGGACTGGTGTAGCCACCGCAGTTAAAGGAAAAAAGCTCCAACTCCATGTCGTGGTTTATAGTAAGATTCTGGCATTATTTATCCCTCCCCCACCAACTCTGAAAGAAAAATTCCTTTCCTCAAAGGGAAGTAAAGAAGAAAGAAAAAAAAAGTTATTTATTAAGTGAAGTACACAGATTTATAACTAAAAATCCTCCTCCAGAGAGCTGAGGAATAACAAAACAAAACCTGTTGTTGACAGTCCGACCATGTCTGCTATTTTCCGCCCCCAGACTGGAGTGGGGGGAAAGGGGTCGGAACCAAGTCCCTGGCTAGATATGAAACCTCCTGAAGCAGGTAGTTGAGATTTCTTTTCAGTTTGGATATGTCAGTAGGAAAAAGGTTGAGTTTCTCAGATTACCAGAGAAAGCTGAGCTGCCAAGCCGCAAGAAACCACTGCCCCAGTCACTGCTGCTTCTTCAGAACTGCCATGCTGCTACTGTAATGTGTCATTCCGTTTTCCGGGATCTACCATCACCACTGAGGGGGGTGGAGTGTGCTACAGACAGACAGCACACACAGATAGCCTGAATGCAGCAACATGGAACACAAAATACAAAGATGCATTCACCACATACATTACAATATCAGCCTATGACATTCCACCCCTTATTCCATATTGCTGGTTTAAAACTTGAATTAATACCTTCTAGTTTGACACATATATATACAGTATATCCTCGCTGCATTGCGACCCCTCCATTACAACCTTGCTGATTTATGAGGAAAATTTCTCACAATTCCGTTTCAGGGATCTGCGATATTCCCTGGCTTAGGCATGTGCAGTGTCTCTGCTTCGCCAGCGCTCCCTGTGGGGTGGGACCACAGGGAGGGTGTGGTTCTCCAGCTTGCTGTGGCATTTAGAGCCCTGCGGCACCGTGCCCTGTCTCTGACCCTGTCCCGTGTGTCTCTGTGCCCAGTCCCTACAGTGGAAGGGTCACACCGCAGTATGCCCTAGGCAGCCGCTGAGACCCCACGCAAGAATGCTGACCAGAGCCTGGGGACACCCCTTCCCCACCACGGAGGCAGGATGAGCATGCGTGGTGGCAGCAGCCAGGTGGCAGCTGCAGAAGTGGCTAGGACAGTGCAGTGGCGGGATATGCTCACCCTGTGGCCACGCCGTGCTGACATCCCTGGTGGGCCGGGACGACTTGGGGATGGGACAGCGTGGGGACAGCCACTTGGGATGAGTGAGGAAGGAGTAGTGCAAGGTGTGTGCTGCAAGGTTTGTGCTGCCGGTGGGGCAGTGAGAGCATTTGCGGTTGCAGTGNTGCTCTCAGCCCAAACCCTGTGCTGCTGGTCTCTCCCAAGCACCCCCCTCTCCACCCCCCCTCAGCCCCGGTGCTTGTGCCCGCCATGTCCTGGTCCCGCACGGTGTGGGTGGGCTGCGGCTGTGACAGCGGAGTGAGCATATCCTGGTGGCCACTGCAGCCAGCTCCACTTTCCTGGGGGATTTTCATTCCCCGTCTGTAGCCATGGAAACAGTAATATGCGTGCGGGGCTGGGGGCAGTTCCCCGGCTGAACTTAGAGTAACAGGGGACAGCANCTGATTGGCTGGGGGTGGAGTGACGGGCGTAGCCTTCAGGCATATTAATGACCTGTGTGTATTTGTGAATTTGACATTTAGTNAGGGAGCACTGGTGCCGCCCCTCAGCAGAGCAGAAGCACTGCACATCCGTCCACTGGGGAACCTCGCAAATGGCTGAAGGAAAATTGTGAGAAATTTTCCTCACAAATCTGCGAGGTCATAATGGAGGCGTTGCAATGCAGCGGGGACATACTGTACATATATACATATATATTTATATACAGATAGTAATAATGACCTTGGACCAATAATGTTATACTAATATTCTGTACTATGGATTGATAATTAAATCTCCCTGTGGTACACAAAATGTAGTTCTATCCTTTTTCATTATCCACCAAGTAAATCCTGGTCCTTGGGCAAAACCAACTCCCCAGGTAGGTCTGCCTGCCCCCAAGGGAGAGGTAACCTAGACAGTCTTTCCTAACAAACCTCTGACTTGCACTACCGGAACCTTGTGTAAGGATTCAGATTGGGCTGGACCAGCTCTGTTGGTGGAACCTCGGGTGTTAACTAACCAGGTGGCTTTCGCTAAATGCTGTTCCCAATTTTTGAACGTTCCTCCACCCAGTGCCTTCAAGGTGGTTTTCAGCAACCCATTGTACCGTTCTATTTTGCTGGCACCTGGTGCATGACAGGAAATGTGATATACCCACTCCATGCCATGTTCCCTAGCCCATTTATTACTGTGCAATACACATGCAAGCTGTTTGTGTAATGAGTCCCATTATTGAATTCAATTCTCTCAGGGGTATCATGCCTCCACACAACTTGTTTTTCGAGGCCCAGTATGGTGTTAAGGGCCATGGCATGAGGCACAAGGTAGGTCTCCAACCATCCCGTGGTGTCTTCTACCATTGTGAGCACATAATACCTGCCTTGGTGTGTTTGAAGCAATATGATATAATCAACCTGCCAGGCCTCCCTGTACTTGTATTTGGACCACCTTCCACCATACCATAGGAGTTTCATCTGCTTGGTCTCTTTGATGGCAGCACAGGACTCACAGTCATAGATAACTTGGGAAATGCTGTCCATAGTTAAATCCACCCCTCAATCTCGTGTCCACTTATAACTGGCATCTCTGCCCTGGTGACCTGAAGCATCATGGGCCCATCAAGATAGAGACAACTCTCCTTATGTTCCCAGTCTAAGTGTATTTTGGACACCCCAATTGTTACAGCTTGATCCACCTGTTTGTTGTTTTTTGTGTTCATCATTAGCCCAATTCTTGGGAGCATGACAGACTCTCGCAGGAAGGCTTTTTACTTGGGCAGCGACATCTCTCTATTCATCAGCAGCCCAAACTGGTTTTTCCCTACTCTGCCGGTTGGTTTTTTCCCATTTTTCCAGCCATCCCCATAAAGCATTGGCTACCATCCATGAGTCAGTGTAGAGGTAGAGCTTTGGCCACTTTTCTCTTTCAGCAATTTCCAAGGCCAATTGAATAGCTTTGAGTTCAGCAAATTGGCTCGATCCACCTTCTCTTTCAGTAGCCTCTGCAACCTGTTGTATAGGGTTCCATACAGCTGATTTCCACTTCCGTTTCATTCCTACTATGTGACAAGAACCATCAGTAAAGACAGCATAGTGTGTTTCTTCGGCCAGCAGTTGATTGTATGGTGGAGCCTCCTCAGCACATCACTTGTTCTTCATCACTGAGACNCCTTCAGAAGAATCTGAATGATTTTCTTGCCTTTCTCGAACACTTCTGTTGCTGTGTTTCCACACAACAGGATGTCATCCATGTACTGCAGATGATCTGCAGCCTCACCCTCTTCTAGGGCCGTCTGGATCAGTCCATGACAGATAGTAGGGCTATGTTTCCACCCCAGGGGTAATCGATTGCATGTGTATTGCACACCCCTCCAGGTGAAGGCAAACTGGGGTCTGCACTCTAGAGCCAGCAGAATTGAGAAAAAGTCATTAGCTATGTCAGTGGTAGCATATCATTTTGGTGTTTTGGACTCCAACTCATATTGGAGCTCCAACACATCTGGCATAGCAGCACTTAATGGTGGAGTCACCTCATTCAAGGCATGATAGTCCACAGTCAACCCCCGTTCTCCTTCAGATTTACACACAGGCCAAATGAGACTGTTGAATGGTGAATGAGTTTTGCTGATTACCCCTTGGCTTTCCAACTCATGGATTAACTTGTGGATAGGAATCACAGTATTTTGAGTAATTCTGTACTGTCGGCGATGCACAATTGAAGTAGCAATTGGTAACTGTTGTTCTTCCCCCTTCAGAAGGCCTGCTGCAGATGGGTTCTCTGATAGTCCAGGCAAGGTATTCAATTGCGTAATGCCCTCTGTCTCCACAACAGCTATCACAAATGCCCACCTGAGTCCTTTTGGGTCCTTGAAATACCCGTTTTGGAGATAATCCATGCCCAAAATGCANAAGCAGGTCCCTTGACTTTGTTCTTCTTAATGGGAAAACTAGCCTTCAGAAGAATCTGAATGATTTTCTTGCCTTTCTCGAACACTTCTGTTGCTGTGTTTCCACACAACAGGATGTCATCCATGTACTGCAGATGATCTGCAGCCTCACCCTCTTCTAGGGCCGTCTGGATCAGTCCATGACAGATAGTAGGGCTATGTTTCCACCCCAGGGGTAATCGATTGCATGTGTATTGCACACCCCTCCAGGTGAAGGCAAACTGGGGTCTGCACTCTAGAGCCAGCAGAATTGAGAAAAAGTCATTAGCTATGTCAGTGGTAGCATATCATTTTGGTGTTTTGGACTCCAACTCATATTGGAGCTCCAACACATCTGGCATAGCAGCACTTAATGGTGGAGTCACCTCATTCAAGGCATGATAGTCCACAGTCAACCCCCGTTCTCCTTCAGATTTACACACAGGCCAAATGAGACTGTTGAATGGTGAATGAGTTTTGCTGATTACCCCTTGGCTTTCCAACTCATGGATTAACTTGTGGATAGGAATCACAGTATTTTGAGTAATTCTGTACTGTCGGCGATGCACAATTGAAGTAGCAATTGGTAACTGTTGTTCTTCCCCCTTCAGAAGGCCTGCTGCAGATGGGTTCTCTGATAGTCCAGGCAAGGTATTCAATTGCGTAATGCCCTCTGTCTCCACAACAGCTATCACAAATGCCCACCTGAGTCCTTTTGGGTCCTTGAAATACCCGTTTTGGAGATAATCCATGCCCAAAATGCATGGAGCCTCTGGGCCAGTCATGATAAGATATTTCTTCCATTCACTTCCAGTCAGGCTCACTTCAACCTCCACCAGGGTCAGGTCCTGTGATCCACCTGTCACACAATGGAAACAGATTCTACCCCCACATGTCACGATGGGATTACAATGTATAGTTTAGAGTAGAAAATGGTGTAAGAGTTGATACTAAAAGCAGAAAGAACGCAGGAACACAGTTTACTCTATTAGGCATGTGGTTCCATAAAGAACTGGCAGAGGCAATTGTTACAGCAAGTATAAAATATAAATCCTGTCCATGTGCAGTAAAAAAGTTGTGTTCTTTACATTGAAAAGTCAATACTAAAGTAGAGCAGCAGATGGAACGTGTACAAACATAGTTCAATGAAGTTCATCATAGTTCGTCATGAAGTCAAAATAGACACCTTTACATTCTTTTCTTCTCTCTTATAAAAGATTAATTTTTTCATTCTTATCTGTCTAAGCTCTGCTGTAGTAAATGCCAGCCGCAAACCAGTGACATAACTACCAGCTGTGATTTACCCTGTAGGAGACCTTACTGGGAAAGAATGTACCTATCTTTCTGCAAACACTGGCTTCCTTTAAAAAAAGTAATTAAAAATATAATTACAATAAGATATTATCTGCTCATCATGAAGTATTTATACAATTATACTGTATTGGGGTAAAGAAAAAAAGGCAAATGCAGAGAGTACCCCTTGACTTGACTGGGTTTGCGCTAGGTTTTCTTATCTGCTTAACACTCAAATCGCTTATTCAGCATCTTTTTTGCTTTAAAATAAAAATAGCTCCTTGAATCTGACCTGAACCAAAATTTTCATATTTACAAATTACTTTTCTATTAAATGTGATGTTCATTGGTGAACTGGTATATGAGTAAAATGATTACTGCTAAGTAGTTCATTGTACTTTGAAACATGGGGAATTACCTTGATGTACTTTGGGAGAAGCAAAGGAAACTGTTACCACAAAATATTCTAAGAAACTGTTTCAAAGTAATTAATTTTTTTTTACCTAAGCCATTTGACATTATTATGATATTATTTGAAAAATTTTATTGGTATATGAAGATATTTTTGCAGGTTTTGGATACTGTGACTGAATACACAGAGAAAACTAAGACTTTGTCAATTTTAATTTGATTCATTAAATACCAGGTGCTCATGAAGAGCTGAATATGTCAGTCAGTCCATATAACTTATTAAAAAAAATTTGTGAGATACAGAGGCAGGAAAATGACATATAATTTCCAGTCTTCAAGCCCTTTCTGAAGTCTGTTTGTTGTGTTCTGTAGGGAGAGTTAACTTTTGTGGAAATAAATTGCAATGATAGACATAAAAAAAATATGTAGCTTGCACTGCAGATTTCTCATAATTTTTTTCCAGATGATATAACTGTGCAATGAATTGGGTTTAAATAAAGGTGATGAGGGACTTTGTACCCAGGGCCTTTGCGTGCTTGACTGCTATTTATTCCTCTTTATAGCTCCTGCATTGACAAGTGAAATGTAGCTGCCTTTGCTTTCCAGACACTATCCCAAGTGTTCCAGATGAGATGAAGCCAACTCATGAAAAAGCATGAGGGCAGAGACAGCCAGGTTTTATACTGATCCCCACCCCACGTAATCACCCGTGGCTAACAGGCCAGTTGAAGATGTATGTCAGCACTGACTCTGGACAATAATTTTTCTCTTCTATGCAATTGGGTTGCATTTTCTCTCAGCAAGCATAGATGATACAGTATGATGAATTACTCTAGTAACTTATTATCTTTATTATTTCTCATTTTACTAAGTCTGAATGCATTTTAAACTCTCTTTTATGCAGACCATGGTCTACTGCTCTGTTTAGAGAAGTTATTCCAGGAATCCTTGTAGTACTTGAGTCTTTGAAACTGGCATGCTATGTGCCTTTTGGAGAACATGAGTTCCTTCGTCTGCCAAGGAGGGCAAAGAAAACCACCACAAGGATGTCACAGCAGGTCTAAAACCTTGTGGGAACTCCTTTAGGTCTAGCTGCTTCATTGCTTGATTGGAGTAAAAGGATGAGTTTGGATTTGACCCTGAAGAAGTCTCATTTTCCTAGCCAGCTACAAGGATGTTTTTGGATGACTGCTACAATATTGAGGTCCACAGTGGCCTTGAAACCTTGTATGAAAGTTAAATAGTGCAGGCTAGAAACATGAGAGAAGAGATTGTTTTCAGAAGCTTCTAAAACCTACTGGATACAGAGAGATAAGCTTTGAGGCATGCTAGTTCTTGGTGTGGTTGTGGAATGTTAAAAATATTGGGATCTCACTGAGCAGACATGCTACAGCATCCAACAAGAGGTCTTAACAAAGATGTAAGGGACATGAGACACCTGAATAAATACGAACTTTTCTAAAACTTATTTGATTTATTGAGCATTCTGTCAGCACCTATAACTTCTGTCTACAATCAAAGCTTCTTGGAGACTAGCAAGTACTGTTACTGCTCTTTGAGAGTATGACAATATGGTGTGGGCGTCTGTCCTGGTTTGGACACTGTTGGGGGTTACCTTCCAAGAAACTGGACGAGAGGCCATTAAGAGAAAAATACCAAGCTTAATGAGGGGAATNCTTTCTTTGGAGCAAATGACTTCGAACCACAAATCTCAAGAACCCCCTCAGCTGGTTCCACCAGCTAAACCGGTTCAGCAGGTAGGGGAATTTCTGGGCCGTTCCTTCCCCTCCCTCCCCCGAACTCGAGAAGCGAGGAGGGGGGCAGGGTGAAAGAAAAAACGATTAAAACTTTTCCTTTGTACACACATAAAACAAAACCTCTAACACTAACCCATGACAGCGTCTTATCTAAAACAATACTGAGAGGAAGATTTTGTTGGTATTCAGAACGGACCTTTGAAGTAGTTGCCGTTTGTCATAGGTTAACCCACATGGACTTGGACCTGGTTTTCTTTGTGAATTTTTTCCATTTTCGCCCGCGATGGGGGCGGAGTGGCGGCACGGCTTTTCCCCCCAGCCCCCTCCTTGCCGCTGTGGGGCGGCAGTGCGGCTTTTCACCCCCCCACAGCTGGAGTGATGCTGGCAGTGGCGGCGCGCAGGAGACGTGGTGCCGGCGGCACGTGGCGGAGGCCCTGCCCGGTCCCCTTCTGGGAGGTCTGGAGGCTGCCCCAATGATGGCATGAAACACCAGTGCTCCCGGAAGACAGAGGAGACTAACAGTTTGGAACGTCACTTCATTGGACAGAGGGGAGAACTACCAGAGGTGAGATGGCAGGAGCCTTCAAAAAGCCTGAGGGCAAAAGGAATCACTCTCTTCCTCCTCACTTCACTCCAGGAGTCTCTGCTGCTCCGGACTTTCCTCCCAGCTGATCTCAAGAACATCGGCATCTGTCCTTCCCTGATGAGAGCCGGCGGACATTGCTACCGTTTTTTCTACCCATATTTTGTTGTTGTTGGGACTTTTGGTTTCTTTGGGTGGATTGGTGTTTTGGGTGGGATTTGGGGTTGAGGGATTTCTCCGTCACGCTGGGAGTGGGTTTTGTCGCATGGAGGAACAGGAAGTTTTGGGTTTTATGTTCCCCACTGTTGATATCTGTTCCATACAAATTACTTTCCCATTTTATATTACCCTGTTCCCTTTCTCTTGTAAATAAATCCTGTTACATCTCTAACGATCTCTCGTCCAAGGAGTGGTAAATAACCCTTTACTGTTCTTAAACCAAGACACCATTTTATTATTTTTTCTCTCAGATTTCTGCAGGTCCAGCAAAGGAAGTTCACTTCATTGGAAATTCACTTAGCGCTGTTTAAACTTTACATTCTTTTCCCTCCGTTGAGTGATGAGTAAACAGCTGGGCTTAGAATATTCTGTATTAAAGGATATACAGCAATACCTCCAAATTTTGCAAGGAACGGGTCTCCCAGGGGTCTCATGAACCGTCTAATTTGCAAACAATTATGAGTCATTAATATGCATACAGGCCACACCCATCGCTCCATCCCCTGCCACTCTGGAGTGCTGGGGAGTGTTTTCTGCTCCTCCCCACGGGCTCTCACAGCACAGGGGAGCAAAGGGAACCATTTCTGAGCCCTCTCTGCCTGGGGAGACCCCCAGAGAATCCCTGGGCTTCTCTTCGGCCATGCTGCCTCTTCTGCAGCTGCCACTGGCTTGCTGCTATTGCACATGCTTGCACCACCATTGTGGTAGGGAAGCTCTGGACCCACAGTGGGGAAAGGGTGTCCCTGGGCTCTGGTTGGCGCTCTTGGAGCCTATGAAATTACTCCAATGCTACTCTGAAATTGATCTGTAAGAATGAAAGAAAAGTTCAGCGGAGCTCAATTAGTTGCGGTTGGATTTTCAGTGAGTTATGAGACCATGCATGTGAGCAGAATGTCCTGGACCCCGAATTTCATGGCCAGGAAGCACCTCTGTTTTAATGAGGTGCTGCACTGTGAGCCACACTCTCAGAACGACCCCTGCACACCTTATTAGTGGAGGGTGTGTGGCTACAAGAGGGGATATTCATAGGTTGAATATTCATAGGTTCAGTATCTTCATGGATTCCATAACTCGCGGGACCCGCTCAGATCCAAACCCTGTCGAAATCTGGGGAATCACTGTAATATGAGATTTAACAAGTCCAAATGCCAGGTTCTTCATTGTGGACATACAAATCCCATGCATCGCTGTCGGCTGGGGGACGAGTGACTGGAGAGTGGTGAAATGGAGAGGCATTTGGGAGTAATGGTTGACAGAAAATTTAATATGAGCTAGCAGTGTGCCCAGGTGGCTAAGAAGACCAATGACATCCTGGTTTGTATCAGTAACAGTGTGGTCGGTAGGACCAGGGAAGTTATTCTTCGCCTGTACTTGGCACTCGTCAGATCACATCTTGAGTACTGCATCCAGTTCTGGTCTCCCCAGTTTAAGAAAGAGGTTGAACTGCTTGAGAGGGTCCAGAGAAAGGCAACAAGGATGGTGAAAGGACTGGAGAACAAGCCCTATGGAGAACGACTGGAGGAGCTGGGATAGTTCAACCTGGAGAAGAGGAGGCTCAGAGGTGACCTCATTGCTGTTTACAACTACCTGAAGGGAGGTTACAGTCTTTAAGAAAAGACTGGATGAGGAACTCAGTGACATGGCCTAGATGATGAGAGCCATGGATAGATGGAACATGGTGCCCATGGTTCCATGCTTATGGATTTGATACCTGGGTGGCCGTTCGTTTGGGAGTTGGACAAGATGATCCACGTGGATCCCTTCCAACTTGGAATAACCTGTGAATCTGTGAATGGTCTGCCCTGGGAGGTGGTGGAGTCCCCATTCCTGGAGGTGTTTAAGAAAAGACTGGATGAGGAACTCGGTGACATGGTCTAGGTGATGGAAGGCTCGGATGGATGGAGCATGGTGCCCATGGCTCTGGGGTTGTGGGTTCAATCCCTCTGTGAATGTTCGCTTGGGAGTTGGATTAGATGATCCACATGGGTCCCTTCCAACTCAGAGTATCCTGTGAACCTGTGAACCAGTGAGATATGAGGCAGAACTGGACAAAAGGTCTGGAATACAGTGTGGAATGGGAAAGCAACAGGACAAGGACCAGATCCTCAGCTGTTTGGGTACTCATGAGATCACATGAGGGATTCAGCAACTCTGTGCCAGCACTGTGGACTCAAGAGGGGAAACGCATAAATGCAGCCTTAGGCTTGGAGAAAGGAGAGACTTAATGACTAAAATGTACCTTTACACAAAGGAAGATGTAGAGGGATGGTTGGCATCTAAAGCACATGAGTCCTTGGAAAGATAGCACAACCCAGGCTTGGAGCTTTTAGATAGTCCATAACATGTCCTTGAACAGCAGAGATAATAGAAAGTTGGTCAGACAGAGTATAAACACAGGATGCACCAGATGGATGCTAGTAACCGCAAGGCAGAAAAAGTGCTAATGCTAGCATGAGTTAGCAAAAGCATGGCTTATTGCGCTTAGCCAATGTAATGCTAATCAAGTACACATGAACAGTAATGATAAACCAACCAGCTGTTACGACCGGGCGCGTGGACGGCTGAGAATACAATGTATTATTTGCCTGAATCTAAATAAAGTGAACAAGATGCATAACTCATATTGAGTCTTCTCTTGATTCTGGAACCCGTCTCCCAACAGGAAGATACTCAAACTTTAAAGACATTATATGTGGAAGAGGAGAGGAAGGCACTCATCTCTTCTCTGTAGTGACCACTGACAGGGCCTGAGTTGTGTCAGGGGAGGTTTAGGTTANAGATAGTCCATAACATGTCCTTGAACAGCAGAGATAATAGAAAGTTGGTCAGACAGAGTATAAACACAGGATGCACCAGATGGATGCTAGTAACCGCAAGGCAGAAAAAGTGCTAATGAAGCATGAGTTAGCAAAAGCATGGCTTATTGCGCTTAGCCAATGTAATGCTAATCAAGTACACATGAACAGTAATGATAAACCAACCAGCTGTTACGACCGGGCGCGTGGACGGCTGAGAATACAATGTATTATTTGCCTGAATCTAAATAAAGTGAACAAGATGCATAACTCATATTGAGTCTTCTCTTGATTCTGGAACCCGTCTCCCAACAGGAAGATACTCAAACTTTAAAGACATTATATGTGGAAGAGGAGAGGAAGGCACTCATCTCTTCTCTGTAGTGACCACTGACAGGGCCTGAGTTGTGTCAGGGGAGGTTTAGGTTAGGTATTAGAAGGAGATTCTTCATCCAGACATTGATTGGGTACTAGGACAGATTCCCCAGGGAAGTGGTGACAGCACCAAGCCTGGCAGAGTTAAAGAAGCATTTGGATGATACTCTTGGGCATCTGGTGTGACTTGAGGATGGTTCTGTGCAGGGCTAGGAGTTGGACTCAATGATCCTTGTGGGTCCCTTCCAACTCAGCGTATTCTGTGATTCTATGGAAGAGAGAGAAGGAAGGAGGGAATTTCTGGCTAGTAATTTATTTTGGTTTTTGTTATTTTATGTCACGACTTGTAATATTTTTTCTATAAGAATGTTTTTTACTGTATGTTTGATGTATGCCCATGAAAATGCAGTTCTTCCATCAATATTCTGTGTTTCTGAAGTGTTTGATGTTTCATTGCTCTATCACAGCTTTTATGTTTCCATAGCCCTGTGATCAGTCTCTGCCCCTGCATTATGCCATATGTTACCCTTCTTCCTTGATTGTTGTCTCTCAGTTATTTTTTTTTTTCTTTGGCAGACGGGAAAAGAGTACCATACTGCCAGCAGCTTTGACTCTGCTAGCGCTGGAGAATGAAAAATTCCTCTTTTATCTCCCTAGTGCTTTGATAAGATCTGAAAGATGTAAGAGAGTGTCATCTGGTTGCTACCTATTTGGTAATTTCACAATTAAAATTTTGAGAGTTTATTAATTTAATTTTAATTTTATTTTCAGTTTTATGAAACTTTTATGTTTCATTACTTGCTCTACTTAAAATATTTTGAACTTGGCCTGTAAATTACTCTGGGTTAGGCTGTGAATTTTTTTTTTAATATAATTGTAATATCTACATTTTAGCAGATAAAATGCCAAGCCTGGTGGGAGATAAGCTTAATTATGTCCGGTAATGCTCAGGCAATGTGATGCTTCCAATAAGGTGGTGTTTGTGGTGCTATCTGCCTTCTTAGCTACATCTTCAGCCTTTGAGTATAAGCAGTTTTGGAGACTTAACACTTAAAACTTTTATAGTGTGTGGCATTTCTCTGGCTGACTACTGAGTAGTAGTTTGTCTCAGGCAAAACATGTTGTGTTCTTGAGGAAAAAAGTGAGAATTTATTAGCGTTTTTTATCTCAAAAATTGTTCCAGATGAACACACAAGGCAACAAAGCTACCATACTTTTAAAGCAAATCGTGCTGAACTGATTGTATGAGTTGTCAGTGATGAATAACAGCTCTCGGGTGATGATCAGTTGGTTGGGAATTTTGCAATACAGTACATAAATGGGGTAGCATTTTCCATTGTGTAAACTCTGAAGACCTGGAGGGAAGAAAACCACCTCTATGTCCCTAAACCAGAAGCAATAACGAATTAAAATAGGCAGAGGGATTTCTTACACAGTATAAACTTGGCAAGGTTCTGCACCAGTCTGTCAGTGTAAATAAGTGTTAGGCATAGTCATAAGCCATGACAGCCAGGCCAGGTGAATTCCACTCTTGTGACCAGCTGATGGAAGTTTGCTATCTTGATAGACTGGATGCTTGCCAAAATAATTTATACAGTGTTAAAGTAAAGATTGCTGGTTGGTAAAATACACCTGTCTGGTGGTAAATGCTCTGAAAAAATAAACATGTATAAACATGTAAGCTGCATACAGTCTGTTATCCATTCAGTGAAAAACCTTTTCCTAATATCAAATCTAAACTTTCCCTGCTGAGGCTTAATCAACACACTTCCAAAGCACAGCATTCTAAGGATGACTATGGGNTAATCTCTAATTCCCCATCAGCAGAGGTGTCCACATCCAGGGAAGGAGGGCTCCTACCCATCTTAGGAAGCAGTGTGGAATATCCCTTTGGTCAGTCTGGCTCAGTTGGCCTGCCCGTGTGCCATCCCAGAATCTCATCCTTACTTATGGGGGAGGGACAGTGTGCCCAGCTGCATGTTATCACAGTAACTGTGGGGCCCAGAACTGAATACAATACTGAAGGTGTGGTCTGACCAGCACCGAGTACAGGGGAAGGATAACCTCTCTTGACCTACTGGCCACACCATTTTCTATGCTATTATTCAGCATTGCTATTCTATGGTTCTATTCTTCTGTAGTTCCATTTATGTATGGGTCGACTCTTCTATGCTGCTATTCTTCTATGATCCTGTGCTTCTAGGTTCTATTGGTCTGTGCTGCTGTTCTCCTATGGTCCTACGGTGCTATTCTCCTATGCTGCTAAACTGCTTCTAAACATCTACTATGGTCCTACGGTGACATTCTCCTATGGTGCTAAACTGCTACTAAACATCTACTATGGCCCTATGATGTTATTCTCCTATGCTGATAAACTGCTACTAAACATCTACTAAAGGTTCTACTTGGATTATACTATTCTATAGGTCTTCTCCACTCTTCTGTGGGTTTCTATTGTGGGA
>WEKX01001561.1:60247-73530 GCA_013390025.1 Pitta sordida | reverse complement strand
TAGTTATAGACAGCAATAAGGTCACCCCTGACCCTCCTCTTCTCTAGGCTAAACAGACCCAGCTCCCTCAACCTCTCCTCATAAGGCTTATCCTCATAAGACTATATACACATATGAACTTTTCAAATTAATAGCATAAATACTGGCATTTCTAACACAATGATAATGCTCCCTAGGTACAGAATAGAAATCAGATTCAAAGCACTGTGGGATTTTACGCCTGAAGATTTCTTATATTCTTTATATGGATTTTAGCATAGCTGCATGCTTTCCTACACTTAGGATGGCAGAACACCTTCTTCTCACAGTCTGTAAAGTGTTCTTTAATGTTCTTTCAGGGAAAAACAAGTTCTAGCAAGAACATCCTGTTTGGGACATAAAACTGGGGGGGGGGGATAACAAGATATGGGGTAGATAATGCAAAACAGAAGGCACAAAACCCCCTGGAGAATCATAGAATATTCTGAGTTGGAAGGGACCCACAAGGATCATCGAGTCTAACCCTTAACACTGTCTCCCTGGCGGGAATCGAACCCAGGTCTCCCACACAACAGGTGGGGACACTTACCACTGTACTAAAGTGGATTTCGAGAAGCTTCAAGACGCAGACCTGGGGGGCAGGATGGAGAACAAATGATTTTGAGATCGGGTGTATTCATTAGGTATGTTATTTGACTAGTATTGAAAAAGGGTTATTGGAGCTATGGTGGATACATGTCAATGTACATTGAGGACCTGGAAGCTTCCATTAAAGACCAGCTCTTTGCTTTATTCTTGTTGGGACNCAACCTCTCCTCATAAGGCTTATCCTCATAAGACTATATACACATATGAACTTTTCAAATTAATAGCATAAATACTGGCATTTCTAACACAATGATAATGCTCCCTAGGTACAGAATAGAAATCAGATTCAAAGCACTGTGGGATTTTNAAGTTTTTCTCTCATTTTAGCATCAGTTCATACATGAACATAATGAACACTGGGTATATTCTATGAGAAATAATCATAACACCCTCTTGCCAAAAAATAGCAACATATTTTTAAATGATTTCCTCCATAACACAGCCCGTTTTCCATGTGCAGAACAGATCATCTCTTGTTTAAATACCACAATCGTGACTGCAAAATACCAGAGTCAGCCAATACTAAAAACGGTTATGTGCTGTATATGTTCATAATAAATAACAAAGATATGAAAGCACATGCCAAAAACCAGATTGTACACACTAGTTTCAGGGCAGCAAAGACTTGCACAATGAGAGCCTTACCTTGATATTGCAATTCAATTTGCAGGGGCCTGTTTTGCCTAGGAATTGCACCTGCCTCATCAATTATCTGACATCAAAGAATCACAAACCATTTTTTGAAAGATATATAAACATCCCAAAATGTCATGCCAGTATCACCAGCAATAACAATGAATATTATCTCCATTGTAATGATTTCCTTCAGATGTGTTTAATTACATTAGGTTTGGGGGGTTTGTTTTTGTTTTTATTATAAGACAGACAGGCAGGTGAAGCAGATCATAATAGTTCTTTATGTCACATGTAATGTACTATGGTCCATATCCCACTCTAGAACTTCTTTTTCCTGAGGGTGAAAGAGATCACAGTATCACAGTATAGATAAGGCTGGAAAGGACCTTGAAGATCATCTAGTCCAACCTATAGCCCAACTAACCTAGCATCTACGTGGAAAGTGACTGGCAAAGTACTGGAATCTCTGGAAAGGACAACAGAAGGGGAAAGATGGTAAGATGGGGAATGGTCGTACATGTTTTGTATCAAATTATATGCTTTGGGGGAAACAGGGAAATCTTCCTCAAAGACCAAAAAGGCTTTGTAAAATAACCTATTATAAATTGCCTAGAGCGTAGTTCAAAAGTCCAATTGTGGGTTTTTTTCTACTCGTGGTACACAGCAGCCTTAGGCAAATTACTTTTCTTGGCAATCTGTGTGTAAAACTGAACAGATTATTTTCAGTTGGAAGGGACCTACAATGATCATCTAGTCTGTTTGGCCACTTCTGGGCTGACCAAAAGTTAAGCCTGTTATTAAGGGCATCAGAATGGAGACATTAACACCTTCTTCCTTCTGCACTTTCTATTGGCTATTCAGTATGCCAAAAGTTTTTCTGTGCCTTCACATGCATGTGTAGAGGGTTTAGCATAATGAGGCCCTACTGTTGGCTGAGGGCTTCTGGTGTCATTGTAATACCAATACTTAAAGATTAGCTAAATTCTATCACAGTTTCACCACTGACTTCAAAAGAAATTCTGGTATTTCAGTGAATGTCTATGCAAGTCAACTCACAGATTTAGTAAACAATTAGAATAATATTTACCAATAATTCTGAGACATGGTAATACCTAACTAAAGGTACAGAATACTTTTAATCTGTACCAGAAGTAAATCATATTAGACTTCAGAACATTAGTAGCAGCAACATACGTAGCAGCAACATACCTAGCAGAAGCTGACTAAAATAATAAAAAAATAGCATTGTATTTGGAAATTTGAAGCCTTCAGGGTAGTTTTGATATTCAGTGACATACATAATTTTGTTAAAGACTATAAAGAAAGGGAGTGTTTCTATGAATGATATTTCACTCATTCCTCTGCTATTCAATTAGATGTGGCTGATATGTTAAGTGTTTTTCATAAAGAACATAAGACACCAGCAGGAATGGTTTTCAACAGTGTTAATCAATAATGCACCAGCACAATGGATGATAATGAAAAGGCATAAGCTACTCATGGTTGGTGTTGCGCTCTCTGAGACACTGTTCTCTCATGTGAGATACTGTGCAGTGATGGTAACCCTTCTACACCATAGCCAGGTAAGCATGACTCCAACAGGACATTTCCCAAGGCCTTTTATCATTTCTCACCCAGCTACTACAGCACTACAGAGTTGCAAAACTCACTTGTACTTTCAGGCATTAGAGGTACCAATTCAAATAGCCCAGTAATTTCAGGATTTGAGTTACCTGTGTCATTCATCACCCCAGAATGGCAATTAGGCCATGGACACATGATTATATTAACCTGAGAACAATCTTTTTCTTCAATTAGAAGGGAAAAAAGCCCCCTAAGCACAGTGAAAATTCTTGCTGTGAAGCTGATCTGCCCCAAAGAAAAAGCTTTACCCATTAAGATATTTCTTCAAACAAGAAGCTCCATCAACAAAACATCTTGTGATGAACCACTTTTGTTTACAAAAGTGTTCCCCAGTTTATACAAAAGTGCTCCCCAACCATGCAAAGTAAGCCAAAAGGAAGACTTCTGCTGCCAATCATTCTTACCCGTATTATCATTGTAAACACAATCAATCACTCCTTCCCCTGTGCTGGTTGCAGCCTAGATTTCAGGGTGCAGCATATGGAGTTATCTTCTTCACACCAAAAGCCTCAACACTGAACCCAGCATCGGTGTCACCTGCTTGCCTGAGTGAATCGTGAGCCACCACAATTAGGACAGCAAGGTCCTCAGTAAAGATCAAAATAGCTCACTGAAGCTGTCTTTTCTCCCCCTAAGTTAACCAACCTGAGTATCTGACAACTAACTGCGGAAAAGACTCATCACTAGAAAGTATCTTAAGTGCCAGCAGAAACAGTAATCAGAGGATGTGAAGAGAGAGTGCCTGAAAGTAGCAAGTGAAAGGGCTACCATGCACTCTGGCTGGGAACAAGGACACCAGCTGGGATTATCAAGGAGATCCTGGAAGTAATAAGAGAAAATATGCAGTTGAAACAGTAGCTTGCAAAATTCTAGGCAAGAAATAATGACAAAACAGAATCACAGAATCACAGAATATTATGAGTTGGAAGGGACCCACAAGGATCATCTAGTCCAACTCATCATCTAATACCCGTGCAGAGACTGAAAGCCCATCCCAGGGCGGTAACACAAACCTAGTTCCCTCACAGTCTAGCAGGCCACTCTGAGCCGGAAGGGACCCAGGACCATCCAGCCCCACACCCCCCAGCTAGACCATGTCACTAAGCTCCTCATCGAGTCTTCTCTTAAACACCTCCAGGGACGGTGACTCCACCACCTCCCTGGGCAGTCCATTCCAATGTGCAATCACTCTCTCTGTGAAAAACCGCTTCCTAACATTAAGATTAAACCTCCCCTGGCGTAGCTTGAGGCCGTGCCCTCTCGTTCTGGTGTCATCAGCCTGGAAGAAGAGGTCCGCACCCATCTGGGTGCCACCTCCCCGCAGGTAGTTGTAAAGAGCAATGAGGTCACCTCTGAGCCTCCTCTTCTCCAGGCTGAACAAAACCAGACAGCTCTCTTCAAGACTCTGAAGACAGCATAGCGTCTGCCATCCTTGTGTGCCACCTCTTGTCACTGCTGGTGGAGCGATTCTGTTTGCTCGTTCTTCAAGTTTTGCTTTTCACAGCATAGCCTACTGACAAAAAAAATGGCCTCCTCCTGCCCTTTTATCACACAGGGCACAGTGCCTGTTACAGGAAAGCAGATTGTCCTATTTATCGTCCTCTTTTTTGATCATTTTTCATTGGCATTTCCAACAAGAAGGATTCCGACACCTCTTCTGGGCAGAACCAAATCTGCAACATATATTCTTTCTCCGCTTCTGTAACCAGTTTAAAAGTCTTGGTGCCAAAAGATTGCTCTGTGGTACAAAGAACAATGTACTTAAAAAATCATCATGCAATGTGAGTTACAAAGCAGATACATATGGATTTTTCAGTGCAATCTATGTTATATCTGGCAGCAGGCAGCATGTAAGTCAGCTCTGAACAGAGCCCTTTGACCATGTGCTATTCCTTTTAGATGGCGATCATGTGCCACAGACAAAATGAAAAAAAGGGGGAATGGGGTCAAATGGGCATCTCTGCAGAGTATTAAGATGAAGGACTTTATAATTAAAACTGGACTATCTAGTCATCTTAACACAGACTAAAGATTAGGATCAGTGCTTTTACAGGAAGACGAATTTTTTTTGAGAAGTAGAGAATCTATCAGAAGGAAAAGCCTGCTTTGTGAAAGCAATTTAGCAAATGCAATTTCAGCTATGACTAAAAATGATTCTATGACAAACTAGTAAATGTCAGCTACTTGAGGCTTATAATTTATTCTCTGTACAACAGAATTGTCTTAATGCTCAGAGCAACTGAAAACAAGAATCCAATTGCTCTGTAATATTGTAGGTATAGGTACATGACACATTAGCAATGGCATTTTTCCTACCAGTAGCTCATAACAACCCCTAAAATTATCTAAAAGGATAATGATGCCAAACTTCCATAGCTGTTATGTTTTGTAAAAAAAAAAAAAAAGGAACATGGAAAAGAATTTTTCTGCAAACAGAACCATGCAAATTATTTTTTATGCTAACACATTAAATAGGGACATAGTCATTAAGATTGCTATGGTATTTTGCATAATTTAGCAAAAATTGCTGGGGAAAATATGCACTTTCTCATATAAAGGAGTTCTTTGAGTAAAATTATTTTTTTACTGTTTCCCGTGACAGCAGCAGTTGCTATCATAGCAAACAAAATTCAGAGCAGGTGTTTGTTAACAGTGAGTTTCTAAAGATAAATAAAAAGCACTTTGAGACTTTGTGCTACAGATTTGTTTCTAATGTACTGTAACTTATATTTGGAATCTATCAATCATTTTCAGACTGTTAACTTTTAAAATATTTTCCAGTTGTTACATTGCAAACCCCTGTCATTGGATGTAATAATATACATGAAACACATCTCACCTTAGACTGCCACTAGTCACACTTAAGGTGAGCAAGATCTCTGTGTTTCTCCAGCTACTAAAATCTGTGTCCTAGATTGCCAAAAGTGGACCCTAAAGTCTACAGCTTCAGAGGAACAAAGCAGAGGTGAAGGGATGTTTGTGTTTTTCCTGAACACATGAAGAGAAATGAATCATGTTTGGCCAGCTTGGGTGTGTATACAATAAAGGCAAACTAAAGGGTTGGGCTGTTTTTATGAAGTGACATTCTGGGCATGTAGGTGAAAATCAGAGAGGTTCAAAACTCTGAGTCCCACAAAGTATTAGAATTAGTATTAGAAAGATAGAATCACAGAATCACAGAATACTATCAGTTGGAAGTGACCCACAAGGATCATCCAGTCCAACTCACCATCTAACGCCCGTACAGGGACCGAACGCACACAATGAGACAAAGTATTAGAAAGATTAACTAAATGCAATGTGTGGGACTTGTGGGTGCTTAGTTCTCTTCTGGAGTATGTACTGTGTGATTCTTCTTCTTTAGTATTCCCTACCTCGGGTGCTGTGTTTTTCTTGAGCAGCAATCAAGGGATGCAANAAGTTATCCTTCCCCTGTACTCGGCGCTGGTCAGACCACATCTTGAGTACTGTGTGCAGTTCTGGGCTCCCCAGTTTAAGAAGGATGTTGAGCTGTTTGAGAGGGTCCAGAGAAGGGAGCCAAGGATGGTGAAAGGACTGGAAGGACAAGCCCTATGGGGAGCGGCTCCGGGAACTGGGGTTGTTCAGCCTGGAGAAGAGGAGGCTCAGAGGTGACCTAATTGCTGTCTACAAGTACTTGAGGGGAGGTTGCCGCCAGGTGGGTGTGAATCTCTTCTCTCAGGCTGAGGACACAAGAACAAGAGGACATGGCCTTAAGCTATGCCAGGGGAGGTTTAGACTGAATGTCAGAAAGAGGTTTTTCACAGAGAGTGTGATCGCTCATTGGAATGGTCTGCCCAGGGAGGTGGTGGAGTCGCCATCCCTGGAGGTTTTTAAGAGAAGACTCGATGAGGAGCTCAGTGACATGGTGCAGTTGGCGGGGAGTTGGACTAGATGATCCTGTGGGTCCCTTCCAACTCAGAATAACCTGTGAACCTGCGAATCTGTGAACCTGTTGAGCAGGCTGACAGACTTACGAATTCGGAGGGGTGGGGACAGAGAGGGTTGTTACAAGAAATTTCTTAAAGCACCTCCTCCAACAGCCAAGTGATTACACTAGATTGTCAGCTTTAAAGGAATCCCGAAGAGTAGGTTCTGCATCGTTCTCCGTCTGATCTAACAGGGAGGTTTTTTTGTCATGCCAAGGCACAGCAGTAATGGTCAGGCCTCTCTTTTCAGGAGAACGTCACAAACCCTCCAGCATGGCTGGCTCTATAAAACATGACTACTTCTTAATAACCAAGGAAAGCAAGTCACCAGAAGCTAGTCTGGTTTAACGGGTGAAACTGATGAACAATACACAGTGAAGCAACAATAAAGCACTCATTCATTCCATCAGCATTAGGCTAGGTACCAATTTTACACACAATAACTACTTGCCCATACACCTTACAACTGTCATTGCTAGGTTTCCTTCCTTTCTAGGCAGACTTTAAGGAAGAAAGAAAGTGTGCAGACACTCTAGGGCATGATTAATTGGTTACATATTCTGCAGAAAGCATAACATACAGCTATCATTTGCCCTAGCAACCTGCAAAATCAATTGCAGAAATAAACTGATTTTAATTACACTAGTAAATGTAATTAGCAAGAAAGTAATATCTAAACAACGTAAAAGAAAACGAAAGCCCTTTTACAAAACTGTTTTGTTTCTTTGATTGAGCTCTTAATGGGCATTAAGAGCGTCAGGGGAGATTTAGACTCGACATTAGAAGGAACTTTTTCACAGAGAGGGTGATCTCACAGTGGAATGGGCTGCCCAAAGAGGTGGTGGAGTCACCGTCCCTAGAGGTCTTTAAGAAAAGGTTGGATGATGTACTTGGTGGCATGACCTAGATATTAGGGTAGTGTGTTATAGGTAGGATGGTGTGTTGGTAGTAGGATGGCAACAGGTTAGGTAACAGGTTTGGCTAGGTTAGGTAATAGGTGATAGGTTGGACTCGATGATCTCTAAGGTCTTTTCCAACCTTACTGATTCTGTGATTCTGTGATTCTGTGATTATGCTCATATTCAGTTACTGTGTCATCAAGGGCGGCTCTTGCAGCAACTGAAGGGAAGGAACAGGCAATGGGCAGCCAGCTACGGGCTTCTAATCTTAAATGTTGTAATGCCAGTGTTATACTGACACTATGGTCACCAAGAATAAAAGGTGTCTGGCCTAATGTTAAGTGTGAACCTATGAACCATCTCTCTCTGAGCCTGTCACACTAGGCTCACTTTTTAAGCATTGGAAAAATCCGGACATCGCTAGTGGGAAACACATCTCATCTTTGGTAGAGAACTAATTATTTTTGTCCGTGAAAAGGGCGAGGCGCCGTGCTCAGGCCCGAGCCCCCTCACGAAGGCAGGCAGGGCCGCCCCGCTGCCCTCAGGGCAGCCGGGGCTCCCTCAGGGCACCCGGGGCTCCCTCAGGGCACCCGGGGCTCCCTCTCTCCTGCGAGGCGCCGTTCCCGCAGCGCCGGCTCCCCCTGCTGGTCGCGGGCTCCCCCACAGCGCCGGCTCTGCCCTCCCGGATCGCCCGCGCACGGCCCGCAGCCTTCCCGCACGGGCAACAGGGCTCCCCGCCTGTGATGTGCTCTAACATCATTCTACTGAGGCATGCAGGAACACCTTCCCTTCCCCCGCCCCCTCAAAAGAGATGCGGGAATTAAATTAATTTTCCACTTTCTATGTGGGAGTTGCTTTTATAAGAAAATAAGAGCAGTGGTGGCTTCAAACAGCTGACTGAACCTCAGTTCGGACTGTGAAAATGAAAACACAGATGCTTGCCTTATGGAAAAGGTAGAGAGAGCCTAAGAGTAGATGAAGCCAGGAATTCTCTCTCGAGTTCCTGAGAGTGCTAACTCGATACTGACAGTGTTATTAAGCACCTGGTTTGGCAAAGCCTAAGCATCTGACTTCAGAAGCCCAGTCTTATTCACTGGGTTTTAGTTCTCCTTTTAAAAATAAGTGGGGGAGAGAAGCTGGGAGGAAAGCCCTTGTCTGTTTTTCAGGGACAATGTTAATATATAAACAGATCAGAAATTCTTGGGATCAGACATTCAGGTAATGTCTCGGCACAAGTAGTTTAAGATTTCAGCCTACATCCTCGTATACCAATGATCTCATCCTCTTGGCCTTGGAGAATGTCCCTTTATAGGGAGGAGGAAGAGTGTGAAGAAGAAAATGTCAAACCATACACACAAAAAACTGTCAGCCTCTTACACGGAAGATGCAATAATTATTCCAGTCCCGATATAATGAATGGTTCATGGTAGTTGTTAAGCTTTTACAATAAAAGCTTAAGAGAATAGCCATTATGTAATTTCCAATTCCGAAAGTATTTTATGTTCCCTGATATCTCCAGTAATGTTTTTTATAAAGGCTGAGCCATTGGACAAATTCTTGAGGGACTACATTGTTGTAGTTGCCTTCAGAGGTGCCAGGAAACCTCTCTTCATTTTTTTCTGGCTAATTTGCCTTTCCTATAGTTGTAATGGGTATAATGTGCAAGAAAACAATTGGCACACAAGAAGGAGAATAAACAATAGCATCCTGCTGTCCAGATATTGTATTCCCTGCAGGAATTAAACCATGGGTTGGACACTAAGTTCTAGTTTGGAACTCTTGCCAATTTGTCCCTGAAGTCTTTACTGAAATAAAAAGAAGTTGCACTAGTAATGACAGGGGCAGTCTAAAATCTAAGTAGGTTCTTCTATGTATATAGTAAAATAAGAGAAAAACCCACAAAATATTTTTCCAGTTGAAAAGCAGACATAAAAGTCAGGAATGCAGAACTGAGATGTCTAAAGCAACATCAGTTATTTAAAGACATTATTTTTTCTCAGTCTCATCCAAAAACTGATAAAAATACGAATTCCATATTCTAAGTCCCAAGCTAATTTTCTGTCTACTGAACATCACGAACTTGCAATATTTATTATTTTTTAATCCAGAATTTATGTAACATTTAATATCACAATATACTGGACTGGAAATGCTCTCCTGTTTGTTTTTATACTTTGAAAGAGTGTTTCCTACACAGTGTTACATTTAAAAAAGGTTGACATTCAGCGCAGTAAATAGTTGTACTGTCAAAAAACAAATGGAAGAAAATTTATTTTAATGTGACTCCATGAAGACTTTTTGAGCAGCCGCGCTGAAACAACAACGTTGATCTCATGCTTTAAAAAGCCTAGTAGACAGACTGTTGTAAGAAGTTGTACCTGTGTGAGACTTCAGGCCTCTCCAACAGACTGCGGAATTATTATTTAGAGAGGTACATTCATGAATTTACTGAATACATTGCAATACAGAAGATGTCTGTATGTACACGATATTGTAGTATGTTTCTGAAAGTGTTTTGCACACTAACAAGGATTATATTATCTCCCACAGGTAAAGACAGCTCAAACACTTGGAATAGTTTCATAGCTTAACTTTGGTTCTGTTACTGAATGTGAACTTAGTTTCCCTGAGATATTTATTCTTGTGTAAAGCACCAGCTCAGCTTCCTACAGTCCTGAAAACTGTCAGTGCCTACACCGAATCCAGCAGATTCCATACATTCTATGTCACTGCACTTCTAAGGATACTGAGCAAACACCCACCATCTCGTCCCAAGCCATCCTGCCATGGGCAGGGACACACCTCCCACTAGACCAGGTTGCTCAAGGCCCTATCCACCCTTGAACACTGCCAAGGCTGGGCCATCCATGACCTCCCTGGGCAACTTGTTCCAGTATTTCATCACCCTCACAATAAAGAATTTCTTCCTAATATCTAGCCTAAATTTCCCCTTTTCCAGTTTGTACCTGTTATTCCTTGTCCTACCACTACAGTTCCTGATAAAGAGCCCCTCACCAGCTTCCTTGTAGGCTGCCTTCAGGTGGGGTCTCCACACAACCTTCTTCAGCCTGTCTTTATAGAGGAAGTGCTCCAGTCCTCTTATCATGTTAGTGGCTCTCCTCTGGACTTGCTCTAACAGTTCCATGTCCTCGTTACCCTGGGGGCCCCAGAGCTGGATGCAGGAATCCTTGTGCGGTCTCACCACAGCAGAGCACAGGGGGAGAATCCTCTCCTTTGACCTGCTGGCCATGCTGTTTTTCATGCAACCCAGTGTTCTGTTGGTTTTCTGGGCTGTGAGTGCACACTTATGGCTCATATTGAGCTTTTCATCAACCATCACGCCCAAGTCTTCCTCGGCAGGACTGCTCTCAACCACCTCTCTGCCCATCGCCTGTGTGTGTCTGGGATTGCCCTGATCCAAGCACAGGACCATGCACATGGTCTTGTTGAACTTCATGACACTCACATGGGAACACCTCTCAAGCCTATCCGGATCTCTCTGGATGGCATCTCTTCTCTCCAGCATATGACCTGAGCCACACAGATTGGTGTCATCAGCAATTTGCTGAGTGCGCTGGACCCCACTGTCCATGGCCCTGACACAGATGTTACAGATGTTAAACAGTGTGGAGCACACTACCGACTCCTGAGGGACACCACTCCTCACCAGTCTCCACATGGAAAACGAGGCACTGACCACAACTCTTTACCTGCGGCCACCGACAAACACCACATCCAGGCAGTGAGGCCCTGACCCTCTGCNCGCCGCCATGACCTCGGCGCTGGAGAACTACATCAACCGTATCCTCCCGGCAGCCGTGTCCGGTCCTCCCTGCGGGAGAGAGGGGTGGCAGGCAGGACGCAGGAGACAGGGCCTTTACAGCACCCGGTGCTGCGGAGCCGAGCCGTGCCCGATCCGTGAGGGAGAGCCAGGTTCGCGGTGGGCCTGCCCCTCTGAAGAGCTCTTAGCGTGTGCTTAGTTACCTGCTGCCTTGCCGGCCTCGTATCGCTTGTTCAAAACCACTGAGTTGGGGTTCTTGGAATGCTTTCCGTGCTGTTTTCATTTTTATTCACAAATACTGAGGTAGTGAGCCAGAGGTGTGCAGGATGACGGATATGTGATCCTCGGATTGGGATGATCAGACCTTCAGAGTGGGGAGATGCGGAATGCCAGCCTCGGGATCGCCAGTGCAGAGCTGTTTTTTAAGGACTCAGCAGTTTTGAGGTAGTGCAGTTAGTAATGGGGAGAAAGGTGTACTCGGATATTTATTCTGCTTTTAATAGTGCACATGTTTGTGTATGACTGGCCAGAGTTGGGTGAAATGAAGCTTTAAAGGAGATTTTTGTAAAAAGTACTGTGTTGTCAAATGTTACAGTTAGCCATACTGCTTTAAAAAGTATTGATAGGCTTTTCTGGCTTCTACCGGCTCTTAAAACATCAGTTACATGTGAATGTTTCAGAGAATACTAATGGTTTTATTTCAGGTGTCACTAAACATTTCCTTAATGAGCTACCAGGTACTGTTGCAGTAATTACTTCTGATGGAAGAATGATTGTGGTAAGGCTTGTATTAACATTTCATTTTCTCCCATAAAGACTTTCTATCATGGCAATAAAGAAGCTGTGTTAGGATAGTCTCACTTACGTGTTCAAACCTGTAAATCACAGAGTATGGAATAGTGGCCATGCAGCAGTTTTGTGCTACAACACAATCTTTTTGTAACAAAAAAGATTTGAATGGAGTTGGTCCATGTGACTCGATTGTTACGTGGTTAGATGATAGAAGTGAATATTACCATTCTGTGAAGGACTGCTTTGTATGAGTTTGAATTTTTTTATCAATTAGTAATGGCAAATCACACAAATAATTTTGCTATTTTCTAAACATACTGAAGTAGCCCAGAAAGCTTTTTTGTGTGATTTGTATTTTTAATTCATTTAAAAAAAATCAATAAACACAGGTTAATCTCGTTCAAAGAGATAACACTTAAAATTGCTTGTTAGGAATGGCTTCAATATTGTTGACTACAGGAACCTAATTTTTCTCTTCTTTGTCTTAATTATTTGATTTCTGGCAACTTCTGTACAAGGAAGACTAAGTCAGTGTGTAAATAGTAAAATTAGTTGTCTAGAGGACTGTGGTTGATACAAGGGAAACTTTACATCTTTTAAAGCTAAAGCTTGTTGTAGTTTTTACCATGAGCACTCAGTCACAGATGTGTACTTTTCTTACATGGATTAGTGCTTTTAAAATGTCTTACTTTAGCTATTTATATTTAAGCCGAACAATAAAACATCTGTTCTCCAGTATCTTAGTTTTTGACACCTTGTTTGAGGTATCCTTGAGAGCAAAGATCATAAATTTAAAAGGTCATTGGANCAAACAGCCCCCCCGCCCGCCCCCCTCCGGGGCTGTGTGCGGGGCCGGGGGCCGCCAAGTCCCCCCCGCGGGCCATGACACGCGCCGCAGAGGAGCCGCCACAGCGCCCCCGCGCTGCTCGTCTTGGTAGCGCCCACTCGCGCCTCCCC
>WEKX01001561.1:42437-59628 GCA_013390025.1 Pitta sordida | reverse complement strand
TGTTACGTGGTTAGATGATAGAAGTGAATATTACCATTCTGTGAAGGACTGCTTTGTATGAGTTTGAATTTTTTTATCAATTAGTAATGGCAAATCACACAAATAATTTTGCTATTTTCTAAACATACTGAAGTAGCCCAGAAAGCTTTTTTGTGTGATTTGTATTTTTAATTCATTTAAAAAAAATTAATATAACACAGGTTAATCTCGTTCAAAGAGATAACACTTAAAATTGCTTGTTAGGAATGGCTTCAATATTGTTGACTACAGGAACCTAATTTTTCTCTTCTTTGTCTTAATTATTTGATTTCTGGCAACTTCTGTACAAGGAAGACTAAGCCAGTGTGTAAATAGTAAAATTAGTTGTCTAGAGGACTGTGGTTGATACAAGGGAAATTTTACATCTTTTAAAGCTAAAGCTTGTTGTAGTTTTTACCATGAGCACTCAGTCACAGATGTGTACTTTTCTTACATGGATTAGTGCTTTTAAAATGTCTTACTTTAGCTATTTATATTTAAGCCGAACAATAAAACATCTGTTCTCCAGTATCTTAGTTTTTGACACCTTGTTTGAGGTATCCTTGAGAGCAAAGATCATAAATTTAAAAGGTCATTGGAGTGTTTTATTTCTGTGTGGTTTTTTTTCAGGGAACGCTCAAAGGTTTTGATCAGACCATTAACTTGATTTTGGATGAAAGCCATGAACGAGTGTTCAGTTCTTCACAAGGAGTTGAGCAAGTAGTGCTGGGATTATACATTGTCAGAGGAGATAATGTGTAAGTATGGCCTGTTTACATCTCTCCATACAAACTTAGTCTGTGTATAGAAAAATCCACTTTAGTACAGTGGTAAGTGTCCCCACCTGGCGTGTGGGAGACCTGGGTTCAATTCCCGCCAGGGAGACAGTGTTAAGAGTTGGACTTGATGATCCTTGTGGGTCCCTTCCAACTCAGAATATTCTGTGATAAGTGTATGTTTTGTGTAGAAATCTTGATAGCCTCAGACACCTTCATGTCTGTATTGTCAAAGCTGAGGCAAGCAGGGAACTGGCTGGGTCATCGTCTTTGGAGGCATTTCAGAGATGTGTACAAGTGGCCCTTAGGGGCAGGGTTTAGTGGTGGACTTGGGTTAATGGTTGGACTTGATCTTAAAGGTCTTTCAAACCAAAATGACTCTCATTCTGTATTATGTAGCAAGCATCTACACTTCTGTTACAGAAGTGATTGTGTTGTAACGTTAAGATCAAAGATGATGCAGGGCCTGGAGTCCCTCTCCTGTGAATAGAGGCTGAGATCCAGGCTTGTTCAGCCCGGAGAAGACAAGGCTCTTTTTAGTAAGGGAGATCTCATTGTGGCCTCTGGTATTTAAAAGGGGCTTAGGCTAAATTGAGAGAGCAATTTTATTTACATGGGCAGATAGTGGTAGAACAAGGGGGAATGGTTTTAGACTAAAAGGGGAGAGATGGAGATTAGGTGTTAGGAGCAAATTCCACCTTCAGAGGGTAGCAAGGCACTGGAACAGGTTGCCCAGAGAAGTTGTGGATGCCCTATCCCTGGAAATATTCAGGGCCTGGTTGGATGGGACTCTGAGCAACCTGATGTAGTGGGTTGCATTCCTTGCCCATGGTGGAGCAAAGGGGTTGAAACTAGATGATCCTTAAGGTCCCTTCCAACCCAAACCTTTCTATGATCCCATTAGTCTATATTTATTGAGCTGTAAATTAACTATCCTGTTCTGATTAGCAGTCTAGTCTAGGAAGGGTCAGTTCAAAGCTCGGCATTCTCCTCTTTTGAGTGTGGGCATTATGCAGATGTTCTTTATTTCCGTTTATGTCGGTTGATGAAGTTAAAAATAGAATAATGACTAAAAAATGAGATAAAAGTTGTGTGCAAAAAGTCAGCAATCTGGTGTACAAAGTTGACTTTCAACAGCTCTTTCTTAGAGGACATGTTGACACAGAGCACTTAATGATCTGGAAAATGCATGAAGGTTCTGACTTCAGTTTGAACCTGATGTCATGACAGGGCAAATGTATGAGTTGATACTTGATGTAAAGTTAGCTTACAGATTGAGAGTAAAAGCTTATTGAATGTGGAGAGCAGTAGCTGATGTGCTAAACACATTGAGGGGGTTACAAGAGGAGTGGAAAGATAGCCTGGTAAGTGGTACTGCTAGGAGGATTACTTTTGCAAAAGCGTTCTGAAACTGGTGGAAAAAATAGTGTGGGGTTTTTTTTTTTATCACAAGGATATGTTTTATCACAAGGAGAATGTTACAGTGACCAACATGTGGCCTGGATTGGAATTTTCATCTTCTAATGGATATTTCTGTACAAAAAAATGTCAATTAGATTTATATCTAGGTACATCACTGAAATTTTTGACTGCTTGCATCACATTTGACTTAAGCTTTTAAGAATAAGTCAGTTGGCAAATGTAGAAAGGTAGGACTAGGTATGCTACTCTACCAGTAACTTTTCATTCAGATAGTGCAAATGTGTATAAAAAGCAGAGTAATTGTTTACTACTTCACTCTTTCATCATACCAGATGGCCATGTTACTCAGGTACACTCAAAGTACTCTTTTATAGAAACTTATTGAAGTATTTGTGCAACTTTAAAATAAACTCAGAAACATACTCACTACAAGGAACAATTCTGTATTCATGGAACTCTTAGCATACTGAAATTTAACATACTTATAAGAAGTGAAAAGAATTACCAGCTAAGAAACAGTAACTTCAAAGTAGGGAACTCTCATAAAATAGAGAAGGTATGGAAAATAAAGGGAAAGAAAGAGTCATGGTGTAAAAGGCTTTCAGACATTCCAGTGTGCATCACTAGGAGCTTGCAGGGAACATGCAGCATCACTCAGAAAAAGTCAATATAGTTCAGCAGCAAGTAAGGGTTGTTAGAAGGAAAAGGCCTCTCTTTTAGAAGTGTGTGATTGATTTAAGAAATAGTAACCTGGGTTTTTTCATTGCAGCGCTGTGATTGGTGAAATTGATGAAGAGACGGATTCAGCTCTTGACTTGGGGAATATTCGAGCAGAACCTTTAAACTCAGTTGTGCACTGAAAAGATGAAAATGCACAGGGACTTTGTAAATCTTTGGTTGTACAGACCTATTTAACCACATGGATGATTTTTACAAATCCTGTTTAATTTGTTTGGTCACCAGTTTTTTATTATGAATATGTTGTAGTTTTGCATGTAAATTAAAATTTTTACATTTTACTAAAGACACTTCAGTTGAATTTCCTTTGGGGTTTCATGCTGCATAATTTCACTGGGAAATGCGTACTGGGAAAAGCAGTCAGGATCAGTCATGGTCCTGATATTGTCTGTATATATACCTTGTTCTTAAAATCAGATTTCATTCCTGAAGTTAAACCAAGCTTTTTCATGGTAACACAGGATTATTTGGAGGTAGATGTGTAACTCAGTTTAACCATCTCTAAAGGTAGTTCTGGCTGTAAGTAGAAAACTGTTCCTTGTGATGGGTTTTTTGTGTATGTCTTCAGTGTAAAAAGGAAGAATGAAGAATGTTGAAAGCTTTCACATTCAAATTAATGACTTGTTCATATAATATATTTTTTGTTGTTTATCAGACATTGTTCTCTAGTCCCCAGGAGCATATTGGAGGTACAGGAGTTCTTATGCTTTAGTCCTTGCAGACTAATTAAATTGGCGAATTAAAGACTCTTGAGCAGGAACACAAAACTTAAAAACAACTACACAAATTTGTTTGGAGCCCATTGCATTCCAAACTCATTCTCTATCTTCAGCTTTCAGCAGCTGTCATGTTGCTTAAAATTCGGGTAAGATCTACAGAAAATGGTGTGTTTGCTAGTGTGTAAGCATTGTCTTAGAGTGTAGTTTAGAAGACACAAGAAGTACTTCAGGTAGGTAGACTGTTTATTTTGAACAGAACTTGCCTCCGTATTGAACACAAGGATCCCATGGAATCATAATCACATGTAGGCCTTTTACACATCAGCAACAGCTAAGTTAAGGGGGACAAGCTCTGTGCTGTGTAGTGGTTTTGCTCACGTCATATTCACTACCCAGTAGAAATGCTGCTATAGGGGCAGTGAGAGGAAGTCAGTACTATGGAAAAAAGCTATTTTCTTTGTCCTTGACTGTGTTGACAGGCCCAGTATTTTTTCCTTGTATATAAATGTGATGTCAAAAAAAGTGCAAATTTGGGGGGGGGTTATACTGATTTTAAGTGGGATTTTGTTCTTTTCATTAGAAGTTCACTGTTTGGGGAGCAAATACATTGAACAGCAAATTTGTTCTTCATAGACTGTATCTCAGTTTTTATAGCTTTGTTATGGTTTAGGGGTTTTTTCTGCTGCTCTGGTAGCGAGGGGGTTAACAGCTCAGTTCTTGCCTAAGCTTTCCGTGCTGCCAGGGCCTTCAAGGTTACAGATAAAGGCATGCGTCTCTGCAAATAACATACTTGGGAGAGAAGAGAAAAAAGTTCAGTAGTAAGATGTAGCGTGCCAGCTCAGACCCTGCGTCGGGAGGCTNGCTTGTTAGTTAGAAAATAAACCCTTTATGTTCTTTATTTATAGTTTTGCCTTGCTTCTTTTGCCTGTGACCAGTTTTATTTTATTTTCCAGTTTTATTTTCCAGTTTGTTTTTTTTTAGTTTTCTCCTTCAGGAGAAGTTGGGGTGGGTCTCTGGCATCCAGCCAGGGTCAAACCACGACAAGCTTCCAGCTTGGTTTTTGAGATTGTTCTTGGTGGACCATGTGAAGCCCAGCAAACCTATTTTTTTCATTTATCCATCTTCTGACCTAGTAATGTGTTGTAGTTCTCTGTCCACATTTCTGCAGGGAATTGCTGAGCAGACATGGAATAAGGCAAAATGGCTTTTCTGTGATCACTGAAAGTCAGTAAAATCTGGGTCCAATTTATGTCAAAAGAATGAAATTAAATAGTCAATAAAAAAGCCCTTTTGCTACTGAAACACTGATACTGGCACAAGACAAAAGGAAGTACAGGAAAGGAATTGTACTGATAAACAACAAAGCAGATTATTAAATTAGCTACTTTAGAGCTCAGCAAAAAATGCAGAGGCAAAGAGTGGAATGAGGATGAGCTGATTTTTAATGCACTACTTAGCCTTGGATGTATGAGGAGGGTTAGAGTTGAAATATAGGTTGAATACTTGTAGAAGCACTGGAAAGACTATGGAAGTCTCTTGTCATGGAGTGTTAGAGTATATAGGGAGTGTCTGCCTTGAGCACAACATCTGCAATGCAACTCTTTGTGTTTTCTTGGGGATTTATTTTTCTGGATGCACTGGTGAAACAATCAAAGCCAGGAGGAGTAGTCAGAAGGGGGTTATTGAAATCAAATTTAAGACTTGATATGCTTTTTTTTTTTTTAATTTGCAAGATGCAATTAAATCCTTGTGAATTTATAGGGCCTTTAATCCATAATTTCTGACTAGGTCCCTGTAAGTATATGGTACAGAGAAGGCATTTAGTATTTCTGCAGGAAGTTGTATTATAATCAGTCTGAAAGATGTTCGTTGAATTAAGCCTCTAGCGCAGTCCAAACTAGAAAACAGGTCACCAATGGGTAAGTTTGTTGTATCATTTTCATAAATGAATCAAAGTGGGAAAAAATTACAGGGATTAAAGCCAGAAAAGGAACACAGAGTGATGGCCTAGTATTAAAGATTCTGAGAAAGCAAGCTAGAAAATATCAGTTCCTAGAGAGGGAAAAGGAAGAGTGGAGTGGAAGCTCAGAACTTGGAGAAAAAGAGTAGTATGTGAAGGCCCTGTATTTATCTTGACACTAGGGGAACTCACACTTGCAGTGAGTGTTGCAAAAGCATTGAAAATAGTAAACAAGGTAAAATAGGAAATCACAGAATCACGGGATATTCTGAGTTGGAAGGGACCCAGAAGGATCATCAAGTTCAACTCTTAAGTGAATGGCCCCTATGGGGATCATGACTCATGACCATGGCATTATGAATTGGAGGTGAATTTCTGTGAGGAAATCTCATCTCAGATACCAAAGAGATATGACAGAAGACTGGAATGAAATGGAAAAAGCACCACAGCTAATAGTTGTGTGTGCCAGCTGGATGGGGCAGAGGTTCTTCACTGTTTACCACTGATTGCAGATGTAGCAAAGCAAATGTCTCCTAAGAGAGGAGGAGGAGTATTGCCTGGAAAAGGCTTTACTTTATTCTTGCTGGGGGGAAAAGTACTCTGGACAAAAAAAGTAACTCTGTTTTCCGAACTGAAGGTGCTGCCAGTGAGTTCTGACTACTGCAGCCCTGTGACTGCTGGTTCCATGGAATACACAAAGAGCCCTGCTGAGATAGGAAAAGGGTGTTCTTGGAAAAATCTCTTTTCCTGCAATGACCCTAGATTAAAGATTCAATAAATAACAGGTGGTGTTCAGTAAAATCCAATAAGTCCTTGCAGAGTAATAAAGCAATTTTACAAAAATGAGAAGGGCAGACAAAGGTGATGCTAAGGACAAAAGGAAGTACTGATTTGGAGGTAATTGTCATATTCCATTAAGTTTCCTGCATTGTCCTAGGTTGGTCACTTCCTCTCATTGTTTGTTTTAATAAAGATCTTAGAGTGAAAGGGCAAGACTTGTACTGGGAAAAGATTCCTCCAGTGAAATGGATGAGCTGGCTTATCATGAGATCAAGTAAATTCCTTTCATGTGCATGAAGAAACACAGAAGCCACTTTGTGGTCTGATCTCTAATTGCAATCCATGTGAAGTGCCTCCATGTCCACTTCACATACTTGAAATCAAAACTCTTCAAATATTACATGGTCTACAGGCAATTTACTGCATGTACTGGATTAAAAGAATATATGCAGATACTGTTTTGAGGATGTATCCCAACAGTGGAGGATTTTTGTACAACTGGGCCCATCAACTACAGCCTGTGGTTCTTAGCCCCTAGAGTTGGTGTTTTTCCTTCATTTTATAAGTAAACAGCTGAGGGACACGTCAAACACACTGTGCTAGAAGTGAAGTACAGGTGGATGATGTGATAGATTTATGTCATGGCCACTGCCATACTACTTTCATAGCAAATGTACCAGATCTCTGTGCCTGAGTAGATGCTTTGTATGACAACATAATTCCACCTCTGTGGCTGTGTTGCATGATGCTGTACTCTGCCATGAATTTTATTCTGCAGATTCATAGAGCAGTTATCCTTAAATATCAGGATTGTGTTTTCCATGTATCAGTAAGATTTAATTTAGTCCATAGTTAACTTGACAAATGAGCTGTTGTTCCTTCAGGAATTAAATTACAAGGACCACAAAGGCACTTCTCAAGAAAGAGAAGCCTCAGTTGAAGGGACTTGGAAACTATGAATGTGAGTCTTGCCAGAGAAACATCAAGATGATCTGTGCTTGCTGGTTATATTTGGTCTATGATATATTTTGGCACCTGTGCGTGCAACTACTACTTTTTAATAGTCGAGTTCTTATTTTTGCTTTCCAATTTGGGAAACTGCAGTTTATTGATTAGAACAATGAAAATAAGTCTGTGGATTATTTTTTTAAAGTGTGAAAGTTCTTCAATTGCAGTAAAGATTAAGAAAAGCTGTGTCACATCAATTAATTTTAGGGTTGCTTAAATAATAAAGCATGCTTCAAGTACCTAGTATTCACGGACAAATAACCATGAAACCCAGATGTGCCAGAAGGTCATAGATCAAGCCTTGAGGTGAGGGAGGGAAACTAGACTTACGTTAAAAACACATCATAGAAGATAGTAAAGAGCCAGGTATTTGTCCTGGAATTCCTGATAGCCTCTTTCAGTGGGCTCTGTTTTGTCTTGGGGCATTTTCAGGGGCCTTTTTTTTTACAGTAGTTTTTACAGTAATGGCAGAAATGATGATATTTCTTACATGAGCAGCATTTTCCCTGAAGAAAATAAAAGCTGCGCTGACGCAGATGGAAATCAAAGCAAAAAACACAATAGCATTCAGACTATTGCCAAGAACTGCTTGCTCGCACTAAAGGCAAGACCTTATCTACACGGTAATATCTTCCTTCCTGGAGCCCTGCAGCACAACTCTGGAACTTGAGTGGAAGAACGTGCTGCTGCTGTTAAGCCTTACATCAGTAACAGTGCCACTGAATGCCAAAATATTTCACTCAGTGGTGAACTTCTTTCCTGCTGCTTGCACTTTTAGACAAAAGGTGTTCATTAGGGTGCAAGAACATGTGTATACTGTTTTTTTCCATTAAAATATCTTTAATGGTTGTCCTGCAATCTTGGTTTTGTTTTATATGCTGGATTTATCTTATCTTTAACTTAGTATTGAATCCAGCAGTGATGATTACAGTTGTCCTAGGCTGATTCCATTGTGTATATATATTCCGTATCTTTGTGCTTTGGCTTCAGTCTACGAGGGAATTTTGTTGTGGATACTGATCCTTAGTGACTAAGGTCATTCTCTCTCTCTGGAAGAGATAAAAAACAGAAGCAGCAGCTTGAGGAGGAAATTTCCAGCAATACCCCTGGAATATCCAGGTCACAGCTGCAGATCCTTTGGGCTTGTTAGCACTCTCTCCCACAGCTGCAGTATATAAGGCTTGAGAAGGGCTCCTTTGGTCAGGTGTTCCAGCTCTGGGAGAGCCTCTGGTGGTTTTATTTTCCCCTTAGACATTTCCTTGCTGCACCCCAGCATCAGGAGAGAGCGAGTCTGCAATCCCCTGCCCCCCTGGCATTTTCCCTGCACATCTCCTGCTTTCCCTCGAGTACCTCCAGTCATCAGCACCCTAAGCTCCAGGTACTCTGTGGGCTCTGGAAAAAAAGTTTCTTTTGGGACTGTCTGCTGGAATTTCTGCAGGACTCTTCACATCGCAGGACTGCAGGGTATCTCGAATTTTCCCTCAGGATCATCTACATTGCAGGACCTGTGGGATATCTCAGTTTTTCTCTCATAACAATAGTTTTGCTGTTTAATACTATTGTATCCTGGCTTGTGTGTTTACTAAGGTGAATAGTTTATATTTTCCACAAGTTCCTTTACTTTTATTTGAACCTGGTTATTGTATCTCTGCACATCACTCGTATTATGNGCCCCAAATTTGCCTCAAACCTTTACAACAGTGCTCTGCAAAGAAAGAGGAGTGGAAATTATTCAGGTGGAGAAATTAAAGAAGCTGGATTTGAAGTAGTGTAATCCATAATAAATAGAAGTAAGCAGGATAGAAACCTGTTGAATGTGAACCAAGTTAGGCTTTACAGCAGTGGTCATTGTAGTGATGTTACCTTTAATACAGATACAGTTATTGTATCTCTGCACATCACTCATATTATGAAAAAAAAAAAAAGAGAAATGGTGAGAAAACATTCACAGAAATATTTTTAGGCATATGGAATCTTCCTATCCTAAAATGCCACTTTTTAATAATGTATGCTTTGTATTTTTGTGCTTTGGCAGTTCTCACTTGTGCTGTATGCAGATGAATGATGTGATATTTCTGCAAACTAGTCAGAGGTGTTGGTGGTCTGTGTCTGGGATCTACAGCGTTCGCTGATGACCATGTAAATGACACAGTATCCTCTGATACAAGGGATAGGTTGTCAAAATTATAGTCAAAGCAACATGCCTTGAATGCAAGAGCAAAAGACTAGGGAAAAAACATGCAGCAATAAACCCCCTACCTATCTATAACCATTTCAAATTTGGTTTATAGCATTTCCAGTTAGTAAAACCATTTCTTGCCAACTGCCACCTGAATGCCACTTCGTCTATGCCATTTCATGCACACAGACCGGATGTATGCGAGTTCTATTCTGCAGCGAGTTACAGGACTGAACAGAAGCCAAGGCAGGAAGTGATTATGGCTAAGGAGCTGATGTTGATTGAAAATGTGTGATGCTGCAGAGGAAATATCACACAATAGAACCTCAATTAGTTTGGAAATAGATTTAAAAAACAGAGCACATTAGGATGTAAACAGTCAATAGGACTGGGGCCAGCCTTTCTTCTAACAATCAGATCATTAGCAACCGGAGCGTGCAGAATGATTTTTATAATTAAAGTGCAAGTGCAAAATCCATGAAAGTGTGTCTTGAGCAGAAATAGCCTTCTTTATTTTTTTTTTTGCCATGTTTGTTTATTGGGTTGACCTAACTCATCCTGGATACAAGAGTCAGGAATAAGTCCAGCTTGAATCTAGAAAATGCAAACGCTCAAGGACTTTGAAAGACAGGTTTAAGATTATTTTTTGTAACTGTAATGGGGTAGGATCACTCTCTGGAATTGCACTTCTGATATTCAAGACTGCTTCCATGAAAAGTCATCGCTCACATTCAATTAAAATTCTCAGAATCCAAGTGAAAACAATTTCTGATGAGAAATGGAACAGAGCTAGATGATTGTTGTTATTTAAATTATCATTGTTACGTGTGTGTGTGACGGGAACAGCTCCCCTTTTTTAGAGCCTAGTTTAACTTTTTGCATTGTTTGTAAAATCCATCAAGTAATTTTGAGGTTTGTGCTCTAACTTCTGATTCCACCCACTTTACAGAACTTCAGCCAGTGCAGAAAGCATTAAGAAAGACAAACATTAGTATGTTTGGATGTATCTATTTTGTTTGTGGATAATACATATACAATGCTTTACAACCACACTGTATGTGTCAGTAGTTTTGAGTTTGGTTCTCCTGAGTTTCAACAGCAAAGTGCAGATGCCAGCAGAATTGCCCTTAGCTGAAAGGGAATTGTCCAGCAGTCAATAAATAATTGAATATGATTTATATCATATGAATATGATTTGGCCATGCCAGTTCTTCCCCATCACCCTTTTGTCCATAGTATTTTCAGAAATGGTTTCCAGGAGAACGTTTTCCATCACCTACCCAGGCAGTGAGATGAGACTGACCGGCCTGTAACACCTCAGAACTCTGTCTTGCCCTTCTCGAAGACCAGACAGGTATTTCCTGTCTTCCAGGCCTCAGCAGCCTCCCCTGACTGCCCTGGCCTCTCTGAGATCACCAAGTGTTCTCCCTATAACACTGGAGATGAACTGTCAAGTGAAGGAATGGACCCTCCTCTCCCCTCCTAACTGCTGCTATGCCAGATGCCAACACTGAATTTCTGCTCTGCAGGGTAAGAACAGACCTTGTCCCAGTCTGTCCCAGTGAAAACACAAAGTGAAGCCTAGATGTTTCGCACCTGCCTTCTTCCAGGAGAGATACTACAATGTACCTAAAGCAGGCTGAAGAAATTTCCTTTATTATTTGTGGTCTACAAATTGGTCAGCTCCCCCCAGGATCAAAACCTGTGGGATTTGCCTGTGTTTCATGGCTCCCAGAAGCTCATGCACTACCTTCTGCCCAGATCCCAAAGAGGATTGCTCTAAAACTCAGGAAGAGCCTGGGAACTGATTACGTATTAGCAATACATAGCTCAACTCTAGCCCATGATCTTGACACAACTGTGCTTCAAGCCTCCCCAGGGGAAAGGAACACATTGCCTGGCCACAGGGATAGGCTAAAAGTGCAGCTGAGAGCAGACATGAAGGGAGCAGAGGAGAGCTCTGAAGAGGTCTATGGGCAGGGAAGGGGTGTAAAGCAGTGTCAAGAAGTGGAACAATAAAACAGAGACATCCCAGATGGCAAAGTTTATTAAATATCAAGTTGAATTATATACAGTGTATTAGCTTCACACAAATATGTTCACACAAAAAGAAAGAGTGTCCCAGCAGCATTTAATATGTAACTCACTGCTGTTGAGTCCTTGAATTAGTGGGTAAAACCCTCACATTCTTCCATTCTTAATGCATCTCAGTATGTATAAACATTCTTACTTTTCCAGAGCTGGGACTTTATTCTATACTCTTCTGATTGCTGGTAACTTTTGCAGACAGGAAATGACAACTCAGATCTTTATTAACAACTGGTTAACAACTCCCTGAAGTAAGTAAAACTGCTTGCATGGTTGACACAAATGTCCCACCACATCTGAGCTAATAGCTGGGCTACAGAGAGCATTATCATCCACTGCTACCAGCAACAGAAAGATGGGCTATCCTATCACATAAGTTCTGTAAAGTTGATACATTTAACATTTCTCTTTTTCCATCCCACTGTAAATCTTTCAGGTGCACCATAGGTGTTGATGCAAGTGCTGCAAATATCTCAAGCAGCAATTTTTAATACAGAAATCAACACCAATAATGTGAGAGGTACTGAGTTTGTGCCCATAGGCTACACAAATGTACTCTGAGGGTGACTGAGGACTATCACAGGCTGCCCATGGGGTTTGTAGAGTCTTCATCTTTGGAGATACTCAAAAGGCAACTCAGACCCGGGCAACTGCCTCTAGGTGGTTCTCCCTGAGCAGGGAGACAGGACCAGATGACTATGAGAGGTCCCTTCACACCTCACCCATTCTGTGACACAAAACAAACATACAAAAAAGACCATGTAACAACCCCTGGCACTACAACATAGTCATTTTAAACCTACATTGCATAAAATGACAACATAAACTGCTGTTTGCTTCAGCTTGAACACAAGTAAAATTTTATCAGCAGAACAGTCACTGCATCAGGACTGAAGCAACAGGCTCAAACAACATCAAATAAAGTCCTAAATATTAAAATAACATTTCAAACATGTTGAGTGAAATGACTTAACAGAACACAGAACATGCTGATGCACCTATGGGAATAAGAAACATTTGTGACACTTCTGTCAAGCTCAAGAATCAAGATCAGTTATCAGAAGCAGGGGATGGGAAACCATTGATGCACTTTGAAAACCAAATGATTTCCAGAGCCTTGCCATGTGTTACATTCAAATCTGGCGATTTTTGGTTAAAACATCACGGTACTCCTCTATTGCTCTGCAAAGGGGATCCTGGTCCACGTGAACATTTTTTGAAGATCCAGCAGATCCACTTTCAAGTTCAGTAGTGGCTGGGGAGAAAAGCGACAGGATTCGTGGTGTTACTTTGATAGCAGACAGGGCCAAATAAGGCACTGTAACAACATTACAGGTAACATGAGAGACTGCAATCCAGAAAGAGACAAATTTCCAAGGGAACAGAGTGACAGAAGGGCTAGGCACAAAGGAAGAAACAGACCTTTTCCCCATTTGCTTATCAGTCAACAGCATTTCTAAAGCTAGTGAAAGACATTCTGGAGGCTATGGACTGAACATCTTCAGAGAATGCACACATGACTCCAGTGCAAAACTTAGCCCTCTGCAGAGCTCTTCAACCTGAAGTCTTTGCTTTCCTTCCATGTTCAAACCAGGGACTTCTTGGAACATTACTACTACATAGCACCAGGCCCTGCAAAGCAGTGACTCTGGAGGAAGAAATTACCATGGAATAGGTGAATTTCCTCTTTGGACACCTGGCCTCAAAGTATTCAGCATGTTTTATGCTATGTATTTGAAGCACTGAGCCCGTATTTGCCTAAACACAACTGAATGGTCTTTTCCTAAGGAAAGGTTATTGTTTGTCACTGATCATACTCCTCTTGCTTACTCAGAAAAAGACTGCAACACCTAAGCTACAAAGACTAGCCACGAATTATGTATGGTATGGTTGAAGCGGAAAGAGACTTGGGGATATTGACAGCAAACTTAACATGAGCCAGCAGTGTGCCCAGGCAGCCAAGAGGGCCAATGGCATCCTGGCCTGCATCAAGAATGGTGTGGCCAGTAGGTCAAGAGAGGTTATCCTTCCCCTGTACTCAGCACTGGCTAGACTGCACCTTGAGTATTGTATTCAATTCTGGGCCTCTCAGTTCAAGAAAGATGTCGAGGTGCTGGAATGAGTTCAGAGAAGGGCAACTGGGATGGTAAAGGGGCTGGAAGATAAGCCCCGTGAGGAGAGGCTGAAGGAGTTAGGTCTGTTTAGCCTGGAAAAGAAGAGGGTCAGGGGTGACCTCATCGCTGTCTATAACTATCTAAAAGGAGGTTGTAGTCAGGTGGGGGCTGGTCTTTTCTCCCTGGTCACTGGAGACAGGATGAGAGGTCATAGTCTTAAGCTTCAGCAGGGAAGTTTAGACTTGATATTAGGAAAAGGTTTTTCACTGAAAGAGTGAGCTGGATTTGGAATGGGTTGCCCACAGAGGTGGTTGAGTCACCAACTCTGGTGTTCAAGGGTAGACTGGATGAGGTGTTGAGCGATATGATCAAGATGTAGATACTAGGTTTAGTTGGACTATAGGTTGGACTAGATGATCTTTGAGGTCCTTTCCAGCCTTATCTATACTGTGAATACTGTGATGTACACGGCCAGAGAAAAGATGGCTGAAGTTTATAAAAACCTGATTTTGGGGCTTCTTTGATGTTTGTGCTTGAGATTTTAATTCTAGTGTAGGGCAACTCCCTCTTAAGCAAAGTGTTTCTGTGTGGGTGCAAGAGGTTAATTTTCTTTGTGCTTGGTTTATTCCAGGCAACTGCATAACATTCTATGCAATAAGTATTTTGGTAAGCAGGAAGTTTTCACATTCAAGTCTAAACTGGAAAGCTAGCAGAAAAAAATCCTGTGCTTAGCACCAAAACTTGAAAACAATGGCTTGAGAGCTGTCAAGAGTTAGACATAGTCACTTTCTCTTTAATAACACTCCTAGCACAATAACACATTACCTTGTTGAAGTTCTCTAGTGATTTTTTCTTCCAGTTCCTGTCGTACCTAGAATTATACAGCAAATATACAGTTAAGATTTAACATTACCAAAATGTAACTATTAAAGCTCCCAAAACATACTTAAACCCCACAGATAATGTGATAAAACCTCTTTCCACCAAGGATTCTGATTTCAAAATCTTCATAAGAAAAAAGCAGGTCTTTTAAAGAGTCATAGTCCAAGTGCTATTTGCTGCTCTTCACATTTGAGGGTACTTGTGGCACCTATATTATTTCCACCAAGTCTGTGATCCACAGAAGTGAATTCCAAAATAGGTACCATGCAGCTTCAAGGCCTACAATGGCAGTGAAGGTGCTGAAGGCCTTGGACCGCATGAGCTATGTCAAGAGGCTGAGACAGCCATGTCTGTTTCTTCACTGGAGTAGAGAAAGCTCAGGGGGCCCTTACCCGTGTGTATGAACTACCTGGTAGGTGGAGTAAAGAAGATGGAGCCAAAGTCTTCTCAGTGGTGACAAGTAAAAGAAGAGGAGGGATGGGCAGAAACCAAAATAGATGACATTTCATTTAAACACAAGGAATTTTTTTTGTTAAATTGGTTCTTCTACAAGAGAACCACCACCTCCTGGTACTTCACTGGAATAGCCTTTGCCTATGCAGATAGAAGAGGGCAGCACAGAGTTGAAAGAAAAATTGGACATTTCAAAAAAGGCCTCAAATCCACAAACCCCTAATTTTTTTCAAGCAGGTTCAAGCAGCAGCAAAATTCTGGGGAGAAGGCAGCACCTGAAGTCAGAAACAGGTAACAGAAAAAAACAGGAAAGCTAATGCCTAGACCAACAGACAGCCTGAACCTAGAACTAATCCTACTCAGAGTCTAGGCACTGAACTTCGGAGCAGTACTGCACCTCCAGACACAACCACTGTTACTCCCCAGAACCTTCTGACTATCAGAACAGACAAGGAGGGTAAAGAGCCTACTCCTCGACTTTAAAGAATTATGACAGATGAAATCCATACATACAGCTTCATCTTACAGAGGGTGAACTACCACAGAGGCCATAACATTACAAATACATAAAGCACAGAAGTACTAGGCAGCAGTCACTCTCCCTCTCTGAGAAACTGAAAAGTTCAAAAGGTTTCCAGCATAAATAAACACAACATTTCCACTACCACCCAAGGTTAAACAAGACTGGCTACAAACCTTGTCACATATCTGGCTGCAAAGAGAAGAAAGAGAAGATCTTTGGTTAAGGAGCTGAAGAAGAAAGAAAAATGTCATAGGTTGGCATTGTAATGTGCGTGGTGAATGCATCTTTCTATTTTCACATTGCTGTGTTTGGCTGGTGCTGTCTGTAGCACACCCCCTACACCCGCTCCCTGTCAGTGACGATGGCAGATCCCAGAAAGGGGAACGAGGTATTGCAGCAGTGGAACGGGAGTTCTGAAGCGGTGGCATGGCGGTGGTCCTGTGGTGCGGCGTGGCAGCGATCAGAGCAACTCTTCATTTTCCAGCTTCCCCTGGAGAATCGGAGGAATTGACTCTTTCCACAGACATATCCGAACTGTGAAAATCTCAACCATTTGCTCCAGGAGGCTTCACCTCTAGCCTGGAACTTGATTACGGTTTCTACCCTTCCCCCACCCCAACCAAGTGGACATTTTTGGACACTTAACAAACATGGTTATTTTTTTGTCGTTTCTCTGCTCTTTGGAGCAGATTCTTTAGTTATAATCTGTGTATTTTAGTTAATATTTTTTCTTCACTTCCCTTTGAGGAAAGAAATTATTCTCTCAGATTCAGAGGGGGAGGGGGCAAATAATGCCAGAATCTTCCTATAAACTACAACAAGCTCCAAGGTCTTCAGTGAGAAATAAGAACATGGTCTACATATACCTAAGGCAAGCCAAAAAGCTAACAACAAGCACCACTAAAACACATAAGGGCAGGTTGAAAATTAAATCAGAAAAGCAACAGAAATTGAGAGAGCGGGTAGGAAGAAGATCACAGAATCACAGAATTAGTAAGGTTAGACAAGACCATAGAGCTCATCAGGTCCAACCTATCACCTATTACCTAACCTAGCCTAACCTGTTGCCATCCTGCTACCAACACACCATCCTATCTATAACACACTACCCTAATATCTAGGTCATGCCACCAAGTACATCATCCAACTTTTTCTTAAACACCTCTAGGGACAGTGACTCCACCACCTCCTTGGGCAGCCCATTCCAGTGAGAGATCACCCTCTCTGTGAAAAAGTTCCTTCTAACGTCCAGTCTAAATCTCCCCTGATGCAGTTCAAGACTGTGTCCTCTCATTCTATCACTTGTAGCCAGAGAGAAGAGACCGATCCCCACCTGGCTACACCTCCCTTTCAGGTAGTTGTAGAGAATGATAAGGTCTTCCCTCAGCCTCCTCTTCTCCAGACTGAACAACCCCAGCTCTCAGTCACTCCTCATAGGGCTTGTGTTCCAGCCCCTTCACCATCCCTGTCGCCCTTCTCTGGACACACTCAAGGATCTCAACATCCCTCTTAAACTGAGGAGCCCAGAACT
>WEKX01001561.1:6939-42062 GCA_013390025.1 Pitta sordida | reverse complement strand
GAGGGTCTAGATGTACTAGTATGTCCCTTACCTCTTCCTCCTCTATTAAAGAGGAGTTAAACCATTCCTCATCTGTGTCGACTATATCAAGAGACCCTTGAAGAGACCTTTCATTATGCAAGCAGTCGTCTATACTATTAAAGACAGAGGCAAAAAAAATCATTAATATCTCTGCTTTTTCCTCATCCCCAGTGATGATGTTGCCCTCCTTATCCAGTAGAGATTGGAGATTGCCCTTGGACCCTTTTTTGCCATTAATGTACCTGTAAAAGCCTTTTTTATTATCCTGTATATTAGTAGCCAATTGAAGCTCAAACTGAGCTTTTGCATCTCTAATTTTTTTTCTGCATGACTTGACAACATCCCTAAACAAAGTCCTAGTTACCTTCCCCTCCTTCCAAAGGTGATACATCGTATTTTTTACTCTTAGCTCATTCAAAATCCCCTTACTCAACCAGGGCGGCCGTCTACCTTTCCGGCTCGACTTATGACACACGGGGACAGCCTGCTCCTGTGCCTTAAAAATCTCATTCTTGAAGTACTCCCAGCTATCCTGAGCCCCCTTGTCATTAAGAGCCACCTCCCAAGATATTCCCTGTCTCACACTGTGTAGGGAAACTGGTTCCATCAACCAGTTCGCAATGGCTGCAGGCAGTAGGGTTCACCATGCTTTTCTTTCTGTGTCAAGATGACCACAATCATTTTCACCAGCTTCTGGCACAGCATTTAGGATTTCAGTTTGACAGTTCTTAAATGGAACAACAGGCCTCCATTCCCAAAATCTTCTTGCAACACGTTTTAAGACTTTCCTGAATACACTGAATATTGAGTGACTTGACGCTACAGATAGTGCCATGACAATTAATCTCAGTTGTTCCCTAAGTGGTGATTACAGGAAAAAAAATATCACAACTGGATGCACAGCTGGATTCAGTAACAGGGAGGATACATTCACACCAGTAAACCTGAGTCCCCGACACCAGCCTTCTGCTTTGATTGAGGGAAAATGGGCATGCTGGTATTTCTAGCTTTCTCTAAAGACATCCTGGTTGAAATAGTAAGAAATGTGTAAGTCTTCTGTGGATTCACTCATCCTCACTGAGGGAAGAGAACTTTAGAACCTGATATGGTATTAGAGTTCAAAGCAATTCTTGAGAAGACCAAATGGGTATATTGAGAGTGATTTATCCTCAGCTCCTCTGTTGACAACAAACTAAAAGTCTCCAGAGTTTGCAGTCAACTTGATGGGACTAAGTCCTACTAACGTAACTGTGGCAGGAAGGAGAAATAAGAAAGCCCTCAAACAAGGAAGCAAAACCCCTCAAGACATCAGTAACAGTGGGGAAATGTCATTCATAGTTGTTCATCAACTTGCTTAAGAGTATGCTCAAGGTTGTGAGACACACATTGTCTAGAAAACAAACTTCATGGGTGCTGAGAGAGGACAAGTATCACAATTCTCAGATCTAATCCCTTCTTTTCTTGGAATCACCTCAAAAGTTTTTCACAAGTAGATATGGGAAGCATTTTTTGTAAAACTGAAGCAGCCTACAGAATTATTAGAACTATACATGTGCATATATTGGCTACTGGATTACAGAATGAGCCATGGAATAACCTGTAAAAGTACATAATTTCTGTAATATACTTAAGGGAAGCTAGGAAACCAGTGAAGGTATCTATGAGGAAAAAGTGTCTCACTGATGTCTGATGGCATTTGGCACTTATTGTGACATTAGCCATTTTGAGTAAGTCACACTTAGCATACATTTAAATTGAATGTTCAACTTAGCTGGGAACTTCCTATGCCACAGTATCCTTTATCACAGTTTCTCTTGTAAAAGAATGTAGTTACACAGCTCATTGCTCAGATTTAATTTTTTTTTTACCTTTGGCCATGCTGTAAAATTTGTACAGACCTGATGACCAGAAGTCTTCAGCCTTACCACATACAGCTGTGTACTGTTCTGAGGATTATCAGCTGATTTCGCATATTAGACAGCATGGCATAGAACAATAAATGGATTTTAACTTTATGTTTATAAAGGATAACCGTGCATATGAATACTCTTCAGCAGTAGTCAAGAACAATCTTTCAAAATGCTTACCTTGGCCACATAGGCTTCAACTCGGTTTCTTCCTGATAAAGTATTTTCAGCTGGGCTTAGGAAGCTTCCTCCAAGACTTAGACTTCTGTTCAGGCCCAAATTGTTGCTAAGATGTCCCAGTCCAGTTGAATACAGAACTGGACTTGCAGCCAGATGTCCACTGACAATGCTGCTTGTAATTAAAGATTTGCTTCTCTGGCGCTCCCGAAGGAGCTTAGCGTTGGCTTCTGCAAGTCTTTCATTAGCTCTGAAACATTCAGATGTGTACAAAGAGTCATCTTTGGAAGCAACACTTCCCCAAAGTTACCCTCTGGGTCCTTGACTATTCAAGTTGTGAAAGCCAAGGGGATTTCTAGAGTCCAAAATAAATACATCATTGGATCTGAGCACATTTAGACGGCCTGTTTCTAAGAAGTCACACTAAATACAAGGAGCAGCAAGTGTCACCAACACTTTGGACTACTCAGCATTAGGACTTCAATCTGTGAAAGCCCCGTGTTTATATAGCTGCTTCTGGAGGGTACATGACACTTCCCTAAGAACTCTGGGCTACCCTCGCCTTCCCAAGGAAAGCTCAACCCTCCTGCTAAAACACAAGCCAAAAAAGATAATGGTTTGGGGGATTTTTTTGTTTTGGAGAATCCAGTTCTGTTGTCTGAGAGGCCTACTCTTATTCAGAGGGCAAAGAACAAGAAATTCATCTTTTCTGTCATACACAGGATAAGGAGATTAGAGATGGCCAAAAAGGCTGCCAATTAAAACAATATCCCCCTGAAAAATATACTATAAATACACTAATTGTGCTACTGTGGTGTTACTGCTGGAACCCTAAAGAGAAATGAAGACAGGTCTGATGAAGGGGAGGAGTTGTATGATACTTTGCTCACAAATATGCCACTTATGCTTTCAGACATAATGCTGGCCAGATGTAGAAGAGGAATTCTAAAAGGAAAATGTATGGATTTACCTTTCCAGTTTCTTTGCTAGGCATTTTCTGGTTTTCACTTCCTCCAGATACAGCTCTTTGTACCTTTCCACATCTGCCTGCGTGGATTCTTTTTGAAAGGTACTGTCTTGTTGAGAATTTTTCATCCTGTCCAGTTCACATTCAAGATCTCTAATTCTGTCTTTTAGCTGGTTTCTTAGTGAAGCATGATGACTGGTTCTAATTTGTTCCAATTTGTCCTGGGAGGCTGCCTGGGCCTGAAGCAGACAGTGCACCTTCAACCACCACCAAGAAAAAAGAGAACTCGCCCCACCAGAAAACTGCACAATCCCAGTTTCAAGGCTTTACTCAGAGAGGCAGCTGTGCCTCATCACTACCATCAGCAATCCAGGCAGAACCCCAGAGATATCACGGTAAATAATTATTTTCATTTGGAAAGAAGCCCAAATTAGCACTATTATTCAACACTACTAATGGAAGGACACTATCTCTGAAGGACGGGGAATACGGAAAAGGATTCCTTTGACAGAAGAGGAGAATCCCTCACCTCCACCCTGCCACTTCCAATACCCACAATTTCAATGACTTCTTTTCTGAGCACTTTCCAGTTGCCCCTCATAAGGACAAAGTAGGAGATGTATGTCTGGCCAGGACAGCTGGAAGTGGCAAAACACGTTCAGGGATGAACAGTGAGAACCAGACCATTAGACTCTCTCTACACTCTCTCCAAGCACCACAAAATGGAAATCTGCCTTAGGCAAGCTTCTGATTCAGGGACCTGTGGCACATTCCACACGCATGAAAACACGCTTGCCCAAACATATTCCCTTCTCCCACTGCCCTTCAGGAAAGATAAAAGTATTGTGCTAACACATATAATGAGAAACCAAGCATAAAATACAGTAATATCTTGCTACTTTGTGTTTTGATTTTCGCTACCTCACTCCTTCATGGTGTTTCTCCTAGAATACGTTGGCGGTGCTGCTACTCAGCCCGGCTCAGGGGGCGTGGTGGCGTGCAGGCCTCATTTATAAAGATTTTGTGGTTTTCACATTTCATGAGGGTGTCTCAGAACCAAACCCCATGATATTTGAGGTATTACTATACTAAAACATGATGGCTACAACAAAACTCTACATAGTACCTACAGACAGAAGTGAGAAATTCACTTACTTGCAAAAACAGATTGACTTCTTGTAGTTTTTGCCTTATTTCTTGTCCAGCTCGTTCTTCCACCTCCCTTTTATATTGTTCTATGTGACTGTGTTCCACCATGTTAGTCTCCATATGATGTTGGAGTTTTGCCACCTCTTCTTTCAGCTGGCATTTGCTCTTCTCCAGTTTTTGACACTTCCCATGGAGGGTGGACAGCTCTTCTTGCAAATCCTGATTTTGTGCTTTTAGCTGCATACATCTTTTAGACTCCATGTCCAGCTGCTGGGAAAGGTCAGCAATCTGTACACAGAAGAAGAGGGAAAAAGCCAACTCAGAGCGATCTTAGGGTAGTGAATTCTGTGAAAGGGGCTGGTCATGTCATGGAGACAGTATTTATCATCTGCTGGCTCAGTACTAAAAACAAAGTTAACCAGGCTCCTCTTTTCCAACAACAACATGTACCCTTGCGGATACAACTTTGCCTTTAATGTTTGCATCTTTATCCAGAACAGTAACTAGATCAGTGTTACTTATTCTCATCTACTACTGCAACAGTGGAAGGAGCATTAAGAAAAGTGAATCAAATCCAAAACACTCCAAGTGAGAAGAAATCATCAACATGACAACAAATACAGGAAAAGCATGTCATGGCTTTTAAAAGAAGTAGAGTGAATCTCCTTCACGACCTCGCGCATTTGCGATGTGAATTTATCGCAGTTTTGATTCCACCATTTGCGAATTTATGCCGCTCACGCATGCGTACTGACTCCGCTCCACCGAGGGGTGGTGCCAGAGCTCCCTGTGGGGCGGCGCTGGCCCAGCCCCACAGGGCGGGCCAGGAGTCCCGCTGTCCCGTTACTCTAAGCGCAGCTGGGGAATTGACCCCCCCGCGGGTGCGTGTTACTGTTTCCATGGCTACAGATGGGGAAGAGAAGTGCCCCAGGAGCTGGCCACAGCGGCCAGCGGGACATGCTCACTCCACTGCTGCAGCTGAACCCAGCTNGGCGCGGGCCGGGACAGGCGGGGTGGGGCAGGCGCCGTGGGATGGGGCGGACCGCATGGGACAGGCGGCGGGCATATGCACTAGGGCTGGGGAGAGGGCAGGAGCAGCGGCACGGGGTTTGGTCACAGCGGACCTGCGGATTCTCGGGGTTGGGACGGGGGGGGGGTCACCTGAGTCAGAGGGGGCTCAGAAACGGTTCCCTTTTCTTCCCCGTGCTCAGAGAGTCCGAAGGGAGAAGCAAAAAAGTGCCCCGGAGCCCTGCGGAGTTCTGGGGGTTGGGGCAATGGGCGTGGCCCTGCATGCATATTAACGACCTGCAGTTCTTTGCGAGGTTAGGCTTTCGCGACAGCATTGGCCTGTCCCTTTCCTCGCGATGGAGGAGGTATAATTGTAACACCACAATCAAGAAAAAGCCAAACACAGCAGAGCTCACCTGTGGTCTTAATCTACCAACTTCACTGACCATTTCAGTACATCTATTCTTCATTTCTTCCTGCAAATTAAGCTGGGATTCCATTTCTTTCTTCTCATACACCCTTAGTTTCTTTGTAGCTCTACTCAAAAGTCTCTTCAATCTGCACAACAAATTAGTCAAGAAAACACAAACACAGGACTAACCAGCTCTTTTTGTATATAATCTCATTTAAACAGTGCAGACATGGCTTTCTTCACCTTTAACATGCTTGACACCACCAGGAATGACTGAGAAAAAACAGTATTTCCCCTAATTACCTGGACCATCCAAAGTTCAGGTGAAAAGAGACATGAGAGACCCCCTTTTCCCCAGGAGAACTCCAGGGCAAGCTGCACTGGCAGTTCTCCTATCCACAGAAGTGTCGTGTCTTGTAGGAATTAACATGAGGCTTGAATTTGCTTACAGAGTTACATACACCTATTTTTACATTAAAGTTGGATTTCTGTTCAGCATATCCAAAAGCCATACCTCTTAACGTCTTTCTGCAGTTCTAAGTTCCTTTTCATTTCTTGGTCCAGACGCAGTTCAACTGGGCCTTTCAACTCTACCAGTTTCTTCACTTTCTTTCTTTCAGTCTCACACTTAAAAAATAGCAAAGATAAATGACACACACACAGAATAAGAAAAATATCTAGGTGCAATATGTGTTTCTAGCATTCTCCACATAGAAGCTTGTCCTGGGTTAATTAAGATGAAGTATGAATTAAATTTAGAAATATTTGAATAATATATATAGAGAGAGAAATAAGAACTTTACTGGGAGAAAGGAACACAATTTAATATAACAAATATATATATATATATGTTTGAACAACAAAAATAACAGTATCACAAAAACCCGAACGGAACAGTGACAGCTCCCCATGACAAAGCTGCAGTACATCTCCATCTGTTAGCCAAGTTCCACAGAATGCCAAGGAGCAGAATTTCTGAGAACAATAAACCACTTAGGTTTCACACCAAACAGGCCGATACTGAACAACAAAAACAGATGCCTCCACTGAAGCAAAAGTCACCCTCTTCTGTTTCAAGGGAAAAATCTGGAAAAGATACTGGAGATTGCTTTTGGCAGTTCTGTACTCATAGCAAGGACTACGTAGGTATGCTCATCATGGGAGAATACAGATAATAAGGCTTTCATGGGATCTTTAATGACCAGCAGGCAGAGGAATTTGATCTTTTGGAATTCTTCAGTGTTCTACTCCCCTCTTCCATTACCTTCTTTGTGATTATTTACTTACATGCTTGTTGCTTTGTACTTCCATTATTTCTCTACAGAAAATGAGAAAAGGGTAAGACTGCACCTTTGAAACTGTCACCCATTCCTTGTTTCCCAAGCACTAGTTAATTTGCCCAGAATTCCTTCAGTATGTTTTTCTGGAAGGCTTTTAAGCATCAACTAACCTGAAAACATTCTCCTGGCTCCGCCATGCATTGCACTGGAAAAATGAGGCACTTCAACCCTGCCCAGAAACCAAGGGGTCCCAAGATAATCAAAAGGAGTCCAAGAACAAACTGGGGAACTGCAGCTCTGCATGATGTGCTCATCTGATAGCAAAACATACTGGGAACTCTTCCCAACAGAACTAGCCCAGAACTTACACAAAAATACCCAGTTAGGTTTCATTTGCTTCCTGAACGATCCCCAAATCACAAGATACTCAGAGGCTGAATGTCAGCAATAATAGAAAAAGCTCCTTATGTAAGAACTGAACAAAAAAGTTAACATGCTTCTCCCAAGTACTGGCTAGGTCTCTGGAGTATTTTCTGGACTTACCTGCTCAAAGAGTTCTGCCTTTTCCCTGTCAAGCTGAGCAACACGCTCCTCGAGGTTGGATTTTGACTTAAACTGCTCTTCCCACATGCTCTGCAAGTCCTTCGATGTCAGAGCGAGCACATTCTGCTTTTGCACCTGTAAAAGCAACAACAGCAGAAGAAGAAACTAACATGACTCAAAAGAAACCAGTGCAATAGAAAGCAGTAACTTAAATATTTGAGATCGGCCTAAGCTCTTGCCTCCCCATGCAAGGTCTATGGTTGAGGTTAATGTGGAGTATAAAACACAGCTCAGGAAACATAACCAAGAAGAAAAACTGAAGCGGGTAGAAAGAATGAATGGTTTAGGACTGACAAGATGAGGTCGCATCTTTGGGGGGTAACAAGACATGCACACATACACAAAGTTCCAGAGTTCATGACACATATTTTCTAATATAATAATTCTTCTAGTGCCTATCACAGAAAATATGCTATCCTCATGGCTACTATAAAAGCTGTACATCTCCTGAGAGCAAGAAAATGTTTTTAAGGTTATTTATGGTTCTACCTAGATTTGCCTAATAGATGCATTTGAGTTGAATAGAACTTGCTGATTCAGTTCAAGTATAAAGCCTGGAAGATAACGAACTGCTTTTAGCAGCATTTTTTAATAATAAGGAAAAAAAAAAAGAGAAAGAAGGGGAAAAAAAAGAAATCAAAATATATCTGCTGGCTACAGAGAGTCACAAAGCCCTTAGCACAGTCTTAGGTCAAATAACTGTTACAATGTATGACTTTCTCAAGTGTCCTTTTAGAGTAGGTGAAACACTGGATCTTGTGACAGAAACTAACATGGCCTCAAGACAAGCTATTACAAAGTTGCAAAGATAATATCAATCTCCCAAGTCCAGTCTCCTCTGCCAGCTGTCAACCACAGATCTCCTTGCCCTGTCATCTACTATGGTTTAACCACAGTAGGCAGCCATGCATCACACAGTCACTTGCTCACTCCCTGCAGGTGGGATGGAGAAGAGAATTCATCACACAGTCAGGCTGAAGAATGTCAAGGATAGCAGCTGGACTGCTTGCAATTTACCCCTTATCAACACAGAAGAAATAGACATTGATAGCATGCTGCTGTACCCTTGAGAAGAGAGCTTGGCAGAAGCTTAAGCTAAGGCATGCAAACAAACAACTGCTGCAGAACTTTCTCACAGTGAGAGAGCATTGGAGCAGAAGACAGAACTGTGATGGTCTACCAATGAACATAGTGTAAACGTGTGTAGCCAATTGGAATAGCCTTCTGATACTTTAACTGTATGTATGTGAAACAATTCAGACATTACGGGCATTACAGCCATTACAATAGGGGCATTTTCACCAGCAAGCGTGTGTGTGTGTGTTGCTTTTGTCCACCCTTAAACACGATGCACACTGCAACACAGATACAAAACACAGCAGCAGGGAAACCAGGAAATTTACACCCTTATCCCTTGAGGGTGCCTTGTCCTAAAACCAGAGGTGTATTTGATGGCTGTGTGCCTACACAGCCCACCTGACCTTTTCATCAATTATGTACACACAAAAAATTCAAAGACTAAAACAGTCATTCACAGAAGCCAGTCATCTACCTGCTTGTGATGGTCCTCTGCAGCTGCCTGTGCCGTCTGTAGGCTAGTTATCAAGTCTTCCAGGCGGTTATGGACCTACCGAAGCATTACAAGAAACAAGAAGTGACTTTCTAGATTGAAATTTACACCTCAGTATCAAAAAATATATTTTACATAAACCTCTCTACCTCTTTATTCCTATACTATTTACACCCAGCACCAATGATCAAAACAGCTTCAGTTTGATGCCACTGTGAAACTGTTAGCAATCATCATCCTTGCTGTTTGCAGCAGGGAGAGACAAGATCATGTGGATTATTAAGAACCTTCAGTGAAAACAGGCAGGAGTAGCTTTTCTTATCCCCTGTACACCTGAAAATCATGTCCTATTAATCAAAGGGGAATGACTGGCACTGTCACTGCCTTCATACTTCTCTTGACAGCATCCGTACATCATAAAGTTCAATATTCACATGTAGTGATTTTCAAAATTTCTTCAGCTCTAATGACAGCTACAACCATAACAAGAACCATACTTTACTGGTTACAATAACAAAAAATAAATCACTTCATACAGGCCACAGATGTAAGTACTGTATCAGAGCTAAAACTAACAGCTGCGTAGAGGCAGTGGGAAATTCCAAGGCTCGCACTGAGTTGGGAATATACCACAGGAATTCCTCTTCACTGTTTCTTTAAAACAGACACACAGCAAGTGGCCAAAGGAAAAGCAATTCTGCACCGAAAACACCCTGGGGAGTATAATTTTGGTCCAGTCTGATGATGTCACAAAGACCTTGGCACCAATATATCCTGTGAAATTTCCAGAATTCGATGACTACCTTAAATGACACACGTCACAACATGTATCTGAAACAGCATCTGATGTTATGATGGGTTTAAAGTAGACAATAGTTACACCAGTGTATTACCTACAAATCCTTACCTCCTAGAATAAGTTTGACTTGCAATAGTAGCATAGGAAAACTTCACAGCCAGAAAGTGGAGAGTAGGAAGTGGAGCAGGCTGCTTTCTGAGCAGTCTCTACTCAGGAGAATGCAGAAACTGAGCTCCCCTAGGCTCTCCAGGAAAACCTCATCTTAAAATTTCCCCACAGAAATAGGTAACTAGGCTCAAGAGTCACAAAAAGGGAAATTTATGACCAGCTTACTGAGGCAGAGGATTGCAGGTCTCTCTGAAGGGTTTCAATCCTATTGCTTTGTTGCTGGACAGTGGCTTCCAGTCTGGTGTTTTCAATTTCAAGGCTTAAAAAGAAATACAGGTCTTACGAAAATTGACCAGAGCACCAATTTCAACAGAACAGCATGAAGTAGTAACAAAATCAGAGCATTTTTCATATTAACATCACATATTAAATTGCTGTGATGCAACAAGGCTATCTATCCTGCTGTTTTCACTCAATCCCTGAAAGCAACAGAAACCTCGCTTCACTGTGCTGTTCTTACTGTTGCACGTGTTCTTCCAGTTGTTTTATAGTAGTATTAGTCTCAGAAGATGCCAGCAGCAGGTCCTGCAGTTTCTGGGAAGAAGCTACTGCTTCTCTTTCCTTATCATCCAAGGCAGCCTTCAAGTCACGAACACAGTGCTCAGACTGAAGACACTTTTCTTCCTCCTCCCTCAACTGTGAAGTAAAAGTGAGATTCCACAATCATCAGGTGAGCTTTTACACAGAGGAGTCTGCTGCTGCCTAAGAATAATTCAGGTGCTGCATAGATCTGTGCATACCCTCTGCCCAAAGAACTGAAATAATTTCAAGTACTTTCAAAGCTTCACTTCTGCAAATGAACACAAGCAGTGTTACTTTGTCATCTTTTACAGTGGCATCTCCCATCCCTCCACTGATTTCCCAGAGCCTGGTTCTAAGCACAAACATGGCCCCTCCAACACTGTCAGTGACTTAGGATATTCTTTGTACCCTCCTGTTTGCTGCTCTGTGAAAACATGAATTAAAAAGTTCCTCCATCTTCTATAGTGACTATAAGCTAAAGACACATCAATTTATTGTGCAAAACATCTTAGCAAATACAAATTTTTGTCCTAGTAAGGACATAACATCCTCATGTCAAAGACATGGACACCAAGTTTATAGAACCGTGCAACTGAGTCAAGCATTATGAAATCTATCCTTTTTGATTTTTTTAAAATTTTGAATATTTTTCTAGAGTTTCAGGAAAACATCCACTCCTACTTTGAATAGCCACTCTCAGATTTATTCATATAATTACAGACATTATGTACCTTGGTTCTAAACTTTTCCAATTCCTTTTGCAAGCGCAGTTTGTCTTCCTCCAGATCACTGCGGTAGCGCGTAGTAACTTCAAGTGAAGCTTCTGACATAGATTGCTTTTTAAGAGCATCAGCAAGCTCCTGCTGCAGTTGTCTGACCATGCCCTAGTGAAACAGTTACGTGAGCATGCATAGAGTTGTAAGAACATGAAAAATGCCTGCACGCTGACTTATNTAACTTCCCTAGTCTGACTGACCACACTGTTCCTAATAGAGGTCAGGATGCCATTGGCCTTCTTAGCCACCTGGGCACACTGCTGGTTCATATTAAGTTTCTGGTCAATCATGACTCCTAAATCCCTCTCCATTTCACCACTCTCCAGCCACTCATTCCCCAGCCAATAGCGATGCATGGGATTATGTCCAAAGTGAAGAATCCGGCACTTGGTCTTGTTAAATCTCATACTATTGGAGTCTGTCCATCTCTCTAGCCTGTCAAGATCCCTCTGAAGGGCCCTTCTACCTTGCCACCAGCAAGCACCATTCTCAGCTGAGCACCTCCAAACTCTCAGTAGCTGTTCATGTTTATGAACACATAAAAAAGTATCAATTGTGATTCTTCTTGCAACCATGCATAAGCACACACTGCAATAATGTGAATTTTTCTAATATAATCCAAAGAAATCTGTTGTGTTGCAAGAGCAACAGTTTGACTGCACATACTACTCTGATGACCAATGGCTGGACTTAGTATCAGAGAGTTCTTTATTCCTCCACTTTAAAAATAAAATTAAATGAATACGTATTCATTTAATATGAGAGAAAGGTCTTTTGGTATATACTTTATGTTGAATCACATTCTCTTATAGTTGTCTTACTGAGGTTGTTTTAGAATAACAACTGCCTTCATAATGACAGATTAGGTTCACTAAAATCTGGATGTATATACAGTCGGCCCTCTTCCACTTTGCGCCCCCCCAGATAGTGGCTTCATATCTTCGCGGTATAATTTTTCAGCAAACAAGGCCTGTTTCAGGACTGCGCCTGTGCTAAATGAAACGCGTGAATATTCAAAGTAGGCAGTCGTGAATATGCAAATTTCTCCCCCCCACGGCCACACAAGCCAGACCAGGCACCCACCTTGAGGTGGCCGTGGCAGAGCCGAACCAGGTGCGCTCCGCTCCTGCAGTGGCTCGGCTCTGCTCGGCTTGAGCGCTGCCTGCCCCACTCGCCTCTGCTTGGCTCCAAGCAAGGAGGCTTCATGCAGTTATGAAAGATTTACACGCTCTCAGGTGAGACATGGTGTCTGAGACTTTCTCAGGGTAGACGTCTACCCACCCTGAGAAATACCGTGACAGCAGCGCGGGCGGCTCCCCACACCCGTGTCCCCGGCCGAGCGGAAAAGGGTTTTTTCCTGGAATGGGGTGGCCGCGGGCACAGGGAAGTGCTGACACAAACAGTGATACACAGCAATGCAGTGCCAAAACAGCGACAGACCACCAGAGGGGCGGTGTGAGGGTGCAGGGCACATCTGCATATTAATGAGCTGCCAACTCTATGTGGATGGAGGGCTTCGCGGGAGACTAACAAGACCCATGGTACCGTGGTATAGGAGACCTGACTGTATATACAGTGAATCCCCGGCGCATTGAGACCTCTCCATTATGACCCTGCCCATTTGCGAGGCAATTTTCTCACAGTTTTGATTCAACAATTTGCGAGTTTAGCCGTCCAACACATGCGCAGTACCTCTGCTCTGCTGAGGGGCAGTGCCTGTGGGGCGGGACTCACCCCCTGCGGGGAGGGGGCTCGCAATGGCAGCACTGTGCCCCTGTCCATGACCCAGGAAACTGCCCCATGAAAGTGAGGCAAGCGAGGTCAGGCAAGCGCTATGTGCTGGGAGGGGGCAGCTGTCTCTGCCCTCTGGGACCGTATGGGCAGCGCTGCCTCTCCCGGGACCAGTGGATGTTAAAGGGAAGAAAACTCTGATACCGACCCGACCGACCCCCGGGGACAGCCCTTCCCCGCCGCGGAGAAATGGTGAGCATGCGTGGTGGCAGCAGCCAGGTTTCCGAGCCCCCTCTGATTCGGAAGACGTGCCCCCCCTCCCCCCCAGGATCTGCGGGCCTCTCTGCGCTGCCGCGACCGCGCACCCACAGCCCAAACCCTACACTGCTGCTCTCTCCCCCGAGCCCCGGTGTTTGGGGGTCCTGGCGCGGCGCGGCCACGGGACCAGTATGCCATGCCAGGGCTGCCAGTGCGGCGCGGCCACAGGGGCTAGGGCGCCGAGGCGTGAGCACTGGGGGGGACAGTGGTGCGGGGTTTGGGCTGTGGGCGCACGGGCGCGGTGGNGGAAGAAAACTCTGATACCGACCCGACCGACCCCCGGGGACAGCCCTTCCCCGCCGCGGAGAAATGGTGAGCATGCGTGGTGGCAGCAGCCAGGTTTCCGAGCCCCCTCTGATTCGGAAGACGTGCCCCCCCTCCCCCCCAGGATCTGCGGGCCTCTCTGCGCTGCCGCGACCGCGCACCCACAGCCCAAACCCTACACTGCTGCTCTCTCCCCCGAGCCCCGGTGTTTGGGGGTCCTGGCGCGGCGCGGCCACGGGACCAGTATGCCATGCCAGGGCTGCCAGTGCGGCGCGGCCACAGGGGCTAGGGCGCCGAGGCGTGAGCACTGGGGGGGACAGTGGTGCGGGGTTTGGGCTGTGGGCGCACGGGCGCGGTGGTCCAGAGAGGCCTGCGGATTCTCGGGGTGGGGGTTGTGTGTCTCCCAAGTCAAAGGGGGCTCAGAAACGGTTCCCTTTGCTCTGGGAGAAGCAGAAAATTGTCCACAGCACTCCAGAGTGCCAGGGGTTGGAGCAATGGGCATGGCCTGCATGCATATTAATGACCTGCACTTCTTTGTGAGGTTGGCTTTTTGCAAGGCCCGTGGCCTGACCTGTTCCTCACAAATGAGGGTGTATAACTGTATATGTGTGTAGTAGTATGTATAGCTAAATAGTATCTATCTTCGAAAGCAGCTGTTATTTTGGTACTAAGAACACAAAGCAATTCTCTAATTAAAATGATTGACAGAGTTGCTGAAGTTGTCTCCCCACACACCCCATAGAGTAACTGAAATGCAGAATAGAACAGTTACCTGACACATGCAGATACTTACCTCAATCAAAGATTCTGGATTTGTTAGGAAGAATGAAATGTAATTTTAAATCGCTACTCAAATCATTACAGGAGACAAACCTTACACCACTGTGTCTAAACACTGAATATGGTAAGTTCCTATTTTCCAGAAAGTAACATAGATTAAACAAAATGGGTATGTCAATTTTTAAGTCATTGCTAGTAGAATGGAACTGGTAGAATACTCTGTGTACACAAAACAACCTATCTACTCCTAGGAACATACACAGTAATGCATTCTTCAGTCAGAACCCTTAGAACACTCAGAACATACATGAATTAACAACTGAACACTATGGTACTCTTCAATTTTGACAGCAATTTACAGAGAAGATATTTTTTTCCTGTGTAGGAACTTAACATAAATCTATTCCACATCACTTCACTTGCCTGCATCCTCATTTCTCAACCCTCACATATTGGATGGTTCTTCATTTGTGTCATCAGTGCAATGCTTATAAAAAACATCAAATACCTAAAACCATTCTATAGGATAAAAAATGGACTAAGATGAAAAAAGTTCTGGAGAAAAATCACCTTTCTTCATCAAAGCTTAGATTTGGACACCTTTTTTTCTGTTCTCTGCAGTAACAGCCCATTTGCCAAACCCTTCCACAATTTCAAGAGAAACAATAAACCAGAACAAATCAGCATTATCTGGTCCCATCCATACAGCTTAGACTATAGAAACACTGATTTCAAGGACTGAAAAATTTGTTCTTTCAAAGTATCTATTTTACCTCTCTCTCTATTTTGTCAGTCTCGTATCTGAAGACTTGTTCTCTTAAATCGGTACACTTGGCATTTAATTCCTTGTTTCTCTCTTCCACTAGGTAAACTTGCTTTTCAGAATCTGCTCTGAGTTTGTTGAAAATATCATTAAACCGATCCTGTACATCATTCACTACTTTTTCTTTGATGATCCCCTTGTTCTGCACATCTTCCAGTTGCTGACGGAGCAAAAGGTTTTCACTCTGGAGCTGGGCCAATCGCTCCTGCATGGATTCCTGCTTTATTACCAATTTGCTTACTTGATCTTTCTCAAGTTGTCGAGCATGATCATATTCCTTTGCCTGACACTGGGCTTGACTTAATTCTTTTTGTGTCATTTCCAAAAGCAGTGTTTTTTCTCTGAACATTTGTTTCAACTGGTGAAGTTCATTTTCTTGACTATTAGCCTTGCTTTCAGCTTTACTCAGCTGCTGAGACAAGCTCTTGTTGGTTTCTCGCACATCAGAGAGGTCATGATGGAGCTTGTCTTGCAAGCGAAGCCATTCATCACGTTCCCTCTGAAATGCTCGTTCAACATCACTTTTTGATGTCTGATGACGTTCAAGTTCTTGAACAGTAGTGTTCAGGCGGGAACGAAATGATTCAATTTCTATCTCCAGTCTGTCTTTGCTTTCTTTTGTCTGCTCAAGTTTGGAAGTTAGCATAGCAGATTCTGTCTTTAGTAAGTTCAGCTGTCCATTGTACTGAAAAACTGTTTGTGTTAAGGCTTCCTCATTCAGTTTAAGTTCCTTTTTGAGATCTTCATTTTTTTCTTTCAAGGTCTCATTTTCCTCTAAATATTTGCCTTCTTCTTCTTGGTGCCTAAGTCTTATTTGATCAAGTTCTAGTCTTAGCACGGAAATCTCATCTTGCAACAACTGATTTTTGTACAACAGATCCTTTTCTCTCTCAGTGTCAGATTCCTGAACAACAGAGAAGACTGAATAAATAGCCAGTTGGGAAATAAATCTACAAAAGCACTTCAGCATTGAACTGCCTTTCAACATTTCTAATAGTGAAGCATGACTTCAAAGATAAGAGTGAAATTTCAGGAAATATATAAGCCATAATAATATGAACCCATGCACGTGTACAACACATGCCCAGAATGAGAAGTGTAGCATCCCCATATATAAACATTTCAAATATACAATGCCTTTTTGTAGCTTAAACCAGCAATAAAACCAACAATAAAATTACTTAAAATACCTCAGGTATAAAGCTTTTTAAATAACATGTATGTTCATGCCTTTAAAATATTCCATTTAAAGTTGATTCAGCTGTGTTACAAATCTGGTAAAAACAAGGTTAAAAATGGTATTTTACTTTTTCAGTATCTTCTTAACAATTTTTCTTTAGCATTACCTAAAGTTAGGTATACATAAAACTGAGTCATCCCTGGAATGAGAGTCATCTTCTACATTTTTTTTTACTGCATTACTTTTTTCACATAAACATTTATTGGGCAACAGAGCCAAGAACAAACAATTCTTCCAAGAACTGCACAGTCCTAGTAAATTTGGTAAACTTTCCAAGACTTTTTTCTAAGACAGTGTTCAGGATTGCTTTTTCCCCTTGAATTATACTAAGTAGTACAGAGAGTTTCATTCGTTCATAACATTTTAGTATTTAGAAGTGGGAAAAATGCATACTTCAAGGAAATAAGTTCAGTAAGAGAATAAGTCATTAAAAAAACCCTACATATTGGAAACTCAGAGTTAAGTGTTAAACAACTGTCTTCCTGGTCAGCCTCGATTTAGGTAGCGAGGTGTCACTGGTAGAAACCTTAAAAATGGTGATAAGATGTCTAGGAAATGAAAACAAGACCGTTGAAAAATGGTGTAAATACGATTTCCTACTAGTTTTCTACTTGCACGTACAGGACTGATGCTGCTTTCCAGAACTTTTAAAGATATAAAGGAAAACAGACAAGGTATTTACACAATAAAGTTACACTGGTAAACTGTAAAGAATCCATCAAAAATCATAAAAATTTGTATCAGATTTATTATGACTTGAGAATAAACATGGTGAAATGTAATTATCTAGGGAAAAAATCTGCTTACATCTGAATTTTTTCCTATAGTTCTTCTTGTCTCTTCTTCTAGTTCCTTCTGTCTCCAAAGATGGTTGTTCAAAATACCTTCTTGTAAGGTTCTGGCACTCTTTTCCTGAGAGAGTTGTCTTTGTATTTCATCACGCTCCTCTTCAACCTACAATAATACAAATAAACTACTTGCACCTTGACAAAAATCAGAGGTAGCAATATCTTCTCATTCTCCTTTTTATTCTTGTAAATATTTTTTGCTTCCACATAGTTATGATAATCCATCTATATATTTTAATTTTCTTCTGAAAAATTAAGAACACATACAGAATGTTTCATAGTAATTTAGAAAAATAACTCAAAGTCTTGCTTTGCTGGAAATACAAATGAATAAAAATAAAAACCAGACTTCTTGGAAACTAAGAGTTCTCAAAATTTGGCAATAGTTACCCAATGCCTCATTCATGAACAAGGTACCTCCTTCTTTAGGAGAAGGAGGAAATAAGAAGACAACAGTTTAACTCATTCCTTAACATACCTGTTTCAAGAGCTTTCTCAGTGTTATTAACTCCATTTCTAAATTTCTGGATTGTAACTCAAGTTGCTGTTTCTCCTCCACCTCTTTCTGGTATTGATCTTCTTTCCTTGTGAGTTTTTCTCTTGTTTTCTCATACAGCATTTCTACTCTGAGCCTCTTTTCCTCTTCTTGTTTCAAAGTAAATCTGGGATTTAACAGAGCAGTTGAAAAACTAAAGCATTGATTGAAAAAGATGTTCCACATGATTTTTATTTTTACTATAATTTTAAACTTTTAAAAAAAAAAATCTATCTTTATTCCATTATCCATAGTATCGATTTTACAAGACATGCAAGTAAACCACTGAGTGTTTTATAATTTGTAAGTTTACATAGCTAAATATACCATAGTATGTATATTTCTGTAATTTTTAAGAAAGTCTTCTTCATATTACACACACTTCATTCAAAAGGAGTTTGTTGATCAAACTCCAGATCAAAGCATCATAAAATTTTGACTGTGATAACTGTATATTTTCTTAATATGCTGAGCATTGTCTGCATATTATGGATTCAGTAACTGCAAGTAATGCTGATGAAGCAGCACATCACTTACCTCTCAGACCCAACGATTTTTTTACAAGCCTTTTGTAAGCCTGAAATGATTGCTGACCAGAGGAAGAGCAAGCAGGTTCTATTTACTCAGGAATGAGGTCAGTGTGCAAAAATGTATTTAGAAATGCAGAGAGTTTAAATTTAATGAGATTAAAAATACTTTAAAACTTCAATGGATCTACATCTGGGAGAAACACCAGCAATTTCATGTTGAAGGTAATTCATACTGAAAGCCTTAGGGAATATCAAACTTCTTTACTACCTGAAACAACCAGCAACAAACACCAACATGGTAAGAAATGGTCCATGATATAAAAAAAAAAGCAGTTTTGTGTTTCACAAGAATTTTGAGTATTTTTTTTCATATCCTTGCAACAGCCAACAAGAAAAAAAAAAAGTATTAACATAAGGAAAGAGACAGCAATTGAAAATGTGCTTTATAAATTCTGCAAAATAAGTACCAGCAGCCACTAACAATTTTTTCAGAAGTCTGACAGTAACATTTGTATTTCAGTGGTTTATATTGCAAGGAAAAAGTTTTGCATATGATTTTTAGGGTAATTTTTAGGGTAATTTCACAAAGAAAAAATGTAGCTTTTATAAGTGTAAAGTTAACATGGCTTTGAGAATTTATTTAGAACAAAAAAATGACTTATTTGCAATTGATAGATATTTGAGAATTTTGAAAAACCATCTGCTGGCTTTGGCTGGGGTAGAGTTAATTTTCTTCACAGTAGCTGGTATGGGGCTGCGTTTTGGATTTGTGCTGAAATAAGTGTTGATAACATAGATGGTTTTACTATTGCTGAGCAACACCTGTGCAACATCAAGGCCTTCTCTGCATCTCCTACCACCCCACCAGCGAGTGGGCTAGGGGGGCACAAGTTGGGAGGGTCCACAGTTGGGACCCAACTGACCCAAGGGATCTCTCGTACCGTATGGAATCAGCATATATAACAGGCAGAAGAAGGAGCAAGCAGGGAATATTCAGAATGATGGTGTTTGTATTCCCAAGTCACTGTTACATCTCATATATCCCTGCTTTCCTGGGGACTGCTGAACACCTACCTGCCTCCTCATGGGAATAGTGAATGGATTCCTTGTTTTGCTTTCCTTGTGTGCATGGCTTTTGCTTTCCCTTTCCCTGTTAAACTCGTTATCTACACCCATGCTGAACTCACACATATCATTTATGATCCCTCTTGTACCAGAAGGCCAAGACTTGGACCCAGGTGTGACGGTTTGAGCTAAATTGGAGGCTGAGCCAAAAAAAACCCACCAGAGGCTCTCCCACGGCTGGAGCACCCCGCAGAGGAGCCCTTCTTAAGCTTTTATATACTGCAGCTGTGGGAGAGAGTGTTAATGAACCCAAAGGCTCTGCAGCTGTGACCTGGGTATTCTGGGGGTATTGCTGGAAATTTCCTTGTAGGCCAAAGCCAAAGCAAAAAGATATGGAATATCAATATACACAGTGGAATCACCCCAGGACACCAGGGTTCTAGATGCAGTTCAGCAAGTGCTGAGTGGGAGTGGATAATCACTCCCTTCAATCTCCTGATCTCCTGCCATCGGACTTCTCAGCTGCCAGCTCATACTGGCTTACATTCAAGCTTGCTCTCTGACAAGACCACCAAGGCCTTCTCAGCAAGCTTCCTGGCCAGGCCATCCCACAGGACATCATGAAAAGGGGACCTTCCTTCCCAAGGTAGTCTAGGCTTTGCATTTGTTCTTGCTGAATTTCCTATGGTGCCTGCTAGCAACTCTTGCCTGAAGTGATTAAAACAGTGGTTAACCATTCAACAGTGGTTAAAAACTTCACACCATCCAAGTCCAGCTCAGGAGTATGGGGGAAAGGGGCAATCCTGAATTTGATCTTCCAAATAAGCAAATATACAAGCAAGCAAGCAAACACTTTAAGCTCTCTTCTGAGTTGCACACTGTGGAGTTACCTGAATTCCTAATATTACACCAACAGAAGTGCAAAGACACTAGCATACATTGTTTATATAAATCCCCTCTCTTATAAATCTTGTTTTCCCATACAAACTTTCTTGTTCTCTTCTCTTGCTATTTAAAAAAAAAGTGAAAAAAATGCAGACGATTTTAGATGGAGTTAATATGCAGGCATTTTTTCTTGACATAATGTCCTGTATAGCATAACTTGCCCAAGGGATTAAAAAACCCTCTAAACACAAAAACTACAAACTTCTCATCCTACCACATGCATTATCAGGATCTTCTGGCACATCGACACTGACAAGATAACATGTTATCAGAACACAAAGATACATACTTAAGGCTTTGGATATCACTTTTCCATTCCACTTCTTGATGAGCCAATACAGATTTCAAATCTTGTGTCTCTTCTGCTATTAATTGTGATTCTTCCTTTTCACTTTCCAATTTTCTTACTTCTTTACAGACAGCTGTATACCGTTTTTTTTCACGTTCTATTATTTGTTCATATTTAAGAAGTATGTTTCGAATTTTCAGTAAAATAGCAGAACCTATTTTGAGATAGCAAAGAGAAAACTGCACATATGCACAAATACTTTCAAATGACTAAATTATTCAATTAGCTATGGGTATAGAGTTTTGGTGGTGGGAAGACTGCAGGTAGTGGGGAGGTCTCTGTGAGAAGAGGCCAGAGCTCGCCTCATGAGAGAGAGACACTTCCAATGGACTCACTGCAGAGCACACTTGAACCTCTCAGCTATGCTGGTGGCACCTCAGGGAAAAACATATTTAGGAGAGGGCAAAACCCCTACACAGGCAAAGGAAAAAAAAAATGCGAAAACCAGTTCTGTATACACCCAGGTCAGAAGAAGGGGGTGGCGGGAAGTTGTCTTCAGTTTTTCTCAGTATCCAAATTTACTTTAAATGGTAACAAAGTAAGTTTCACCAACTGGAATATTTCTGCTTGTTTTGCCTGTGACAGTAGTTGTTAAATGACAGCCCTGCCTTTGTATTGATCCTACAGCTTTTTCATCCTACTTCATCCTGTTAAGGAGAGGCTGTGAGAGAGCAGCTGCATGGGAGCTGGCCTTTAGCCAAGGTTAACCCTTCATGTAAGTGATGCTTACACTTCTATAACGCTGAGCAGTTAGAGAAGCAGCTTGCACAGAGCCAAGGCCTTTTCTGCCTTGCCTACCACCCAGTCAGTGAGGAGGCTGGAGGTGCACAAGCTGTTGGGAGGGGATACAGCCAGGATAGGTGACCCCAACTGACCAAAAGGATATCCCAGACCATATGGCATCATGCTCAGTATACAAAGCTGGGTGAAGAAAAAGGAAGAGGGGAACATTTCAAGTGATGGCATTGTCTTCCCAAGTAATGAATGTATTAGAACGAGCTCCACTGTACTTTCCCAGAATCTGCTTCTTGAGCTCTGACTAGACAGAACTGATGATAAAGTAAAGCATCTTTGTTGACAATGCAGACAGACATCTCAGGTTAAGATGACATAATTTCACTTCCTTTGAGAGGGCTCTCTGACCATAAAGAAATATTAGACAGAACTATAAAACTAAAATATCCAAGAGGGCATACAAAGAAACCATGTTTTAATAGAGAAACATCTCTAACACCTGAAGAAAAAGTGACTTTGAAAACATACCTGTATGATCCACACCAAGCTGTTCTAACAGCAACACAGCCTCTTTGTAGGTGGATGTTGGTAATGCCACATCCTCTGAAGTTGTGTCAGATGAGTGAGGTAAATCAAGGTCATCAGTTACATTCATGCCGATCTACAAACAAGAGAGTATTTTCTGTATACAGCTGTATAGCATTGCAGATCCTTACAAATGCACAAATGACTCATTCTCTCATTCACAGTCCATAGACTTCGCTCAAATATGACAGATGCACATACTAGCAACAATTTGTATATCTGGTTGATCCCATTTAAATTATTAAAAGCTGGTAAAACTATTTATCAAAGAAGTAATTTTACAGTACCTTCTTCTTTCCACTCCCTGGTTTTGCTGCAGGTCTGGAAAACAGAAATGTATTTCAGCTCTGAAATGTTTATATTGAATTATGAACAACACCTAAAGTTGCTCTGAACACTGAATTTCAGAAGGGAATTAATGTAAAATTTAATGTAACAATTCTGTTAGATGTAGCTGAATTCATTGCTATTAGAAGGCTACTTTTTCCACAATATATTAAGCAAATACAGTCGACCCTCTTTTATCATGGTACTGCCCACTGCGAAGCCCTCCATCCGCGAACATAGACAGCTCATTAATATGCAAATCTGCCCCGCCCATAACCCCCTGTTCTGGAGCGGCCACAGGGCATTCCCGGAAGCATCTTGTGCAATGTGAATGGTCAGGGGAGCAAAAGGGGTCTCCTCTGTCCCATTCCCCTCGGAGAGTCCCTGGGAATCACAACGAAGGGGTCCCTGAGCCCACGCTGCTGCCGCAGCAAATCTCGGGCTTCAGCTGCCACTGCTACAGGAGCTGCAATGGGTGGTGTGCTTGAACTGGCTGAGATGGACTCAATTTTCTTCATAGCAGCCTGCACAATTCAATGCGTTAGATTTCTGACCAAAACAGTGTTGACAACACACCAATGTTTTAGTTATTGCTGAATGGGGCTTGTACACTATCAGCAACTTCTGTTTCTCATTTTGCCTCCTACACAAGTAAGTTTGGGGTAGGCAAGAAGTCAAGAGGACATACAACTGAAAAAAACAAACAAAACAAACCCTAAGATGCCTGCAATGAAACAGCAATTTTACTCTAAGTCTCTTGTCTCCCTTTAAAAAAATTGTAAGTGTATATACATATATGCGTATATCACAGTATAGATAAGGCTGGAAAGGACCTTGAAGATCATCTAGTCCAACCTATAATCCAACTAACCTATCAGCTACATCTAGATCATATCACTCAGCACCTCGTCCAGCCTCCCCTTGAACACGTCCAGGGTTGGCGACTCAACCACCTCTGCAGGCAACCCATTCCACATCTGAATCACTCTTTCAGTAAAAGACCTTTTCCTAATATCAAATCTAAACTTTCCCTGCTGAAGCTTAAGATTATGACCTCTCGTCCTGTCCCCAGAGACCAAGCAGAAAAAACCAACCCCTGCCTGGCTACAACCTCCTCTTAGATAGTTATAGACAGCAATAAGGTCACCCCTGAGCCTCCTCTTCTCTAGGCTAAACAAACCCAGCTCCTTCAACCTCTTCTCGTAGGGCTTATCTTCAAGCCCCTTTACCATCCTAGTTGCCCTTCTCTGAACTTGTTCCAGTACCAGTATATATATGTTTACATATGCACACACTCAGCATTTGTGACCATTAATCTTATCATTACCTTGGCTAGGATGTTCGAAGCACTCTAAGCAAAAAATGAGTGCTTTAGAACACAAAAGGCATTAGGTCGTATTGTCACATGAGAGAACAAGAGCCATCGCACACATCAGGTTTAAAAACCTCACCTTTAGCTTTAGGTCAATTTTTATCATTAAGTAAGTTATTTTTGTAACATTCCTTATATTCACTACCTTTCTTCATCCTGAGATGTTTCACTGAAAGTGCTATCATCCAGTATTTGAAAATGATTCCCACTGGAAGAGCTCATCTGCTGATTAGCCTTCTGTTTCAAAGTCTGTCTTTTATTCTTCTTTGCAACTTTGGGATTCGGGGCAAATTCACTGCATTGACCAAAAAGAAAAAAAATCATAAATTAAGTAACTTTACAGAAAATATTTCTGTGAAACAGACATACTTAAGATGATGTCCAAAACCAATTAAGATGAAAAATATCTCTGATAAAACATACACTTAACTCCAAAGATTGCAGAGTATTTAAAATAGTTAAAAACTCTTCCCACAAGAATGAGGCAGAAATGTGGAACCTGAACTAGGAAAGATGAAATATATCTCATATCCCTACTAGAGAAAATACCAAGACCAGAGATTCCTTTGAAGCACAGGACTCCTCCTTAGGACTACATAAAAATATTTGTGCTTCCTTCAAACTTTTGAGATTGATTTGCAGTATCGTCTTTTCCCTTTTCCTGACAGAGCATCTGAACTGACGGAGAACACTAACCGCACCTAGATCACTTAAGATGACCTAGAAAGGGGAGATAGCAAAGTAAACAGCAAGCTCCTACTCATCTTTTCTGCGTGGCCATTTCCTACAAAAGTAACTATTTTTTTCAGTCTTAACTCTGGTTTTGAAGACTCATTTGGCCTCAGCATTACAAGGATTTCCAGAGGAATGTGTTTTTTCTTCTTTTTATGTTGTTTTTTTTAGGTGGAGGTGTGGTTTGGTTTTTTGGTTTGTTTTTTTTTTAAAGCAGGCAAGAAACTTGAACCTCCATTATGAGCTTAGTTTTGAGGGGTTTTTTTTCAATTATTTTTCCTAAATGTTTGTGAAGAAGTGGACTACTCAGGATAGCTTTCAGCACTAAGGAAACTACTTCAAATAGTACATTATTAGAAAACCTAACAGATAATTGAGTAAATAGGAATTAGTGATCATATATCCAGTGCACTGGCATTTTAACCAATTTTGACCTCTCCTCAGGTGAAAAATTCTGTTTGTCGTCTTCTTCTGTATGGTTTCCATCCTCCATTTCCACATAGTCATTTTTCCTTAGAGTAACCTTTGTTTTCATTTTCTCATTAGTAATATTGCCTGGCAGTGTACTCGATTCATCAACATCTTCCTGTTTTGCCACCTCCAGCATTTTGAAACATCCTTGTTTGCTTTTTTCCTTCTCAACCTACAAAAGGAAAGGTAAGTTTCATGTACTTCTCAGTATTTCAAGAAAAGAGAAACACAGTAATAATAAGACTGAATAATTCAGAGTTTACCTCTCAGAAAGTGTGAAATGAAAAAAACACAATATAGATAATTATTGTCATAAAATTACATAATAAAGTGCACTGTCATTGAAAGTACTTGAAATTCACTTACGATTCTATAACAGAAACACAGAAAGAAAACAACAGCATATCTTAAAACATGAACAACAAAAAAGTGAAAGCATTACTGATGGATTAAAAGAGTTAGAAGGACTGCAAAATGTTAGTTCTAAGAACAGAAATAAAATTCAAGTGGAAGTGTGCTTTGTTACTAATTCCTCCATGGAGGGTGGGTAGCATGGCAGGGGAGAATATTCCAAACCCACAAGCAGAAATTGTTTCACAGCAAACAGGAATTTTAGCAAAGGGCAATGAAGTCACATCATGCAGAAATCACAAAAAATGGAAAGATCGGTCAAGACCCTGTTCAGAAGCTATTTTCATTCTTTGTTTCAGAATCAGAACTGATTTAATTGTGAGCACGTCTTTCGATGTCAATTAACTGATAACTACTTACACTGGAACTGAGTGCCACCTACTGTTAAACTAGAAAAATAATGCATTGCACACTGCATTTGCACAAAGCATCTTCACTTAATGATGAATAGCTAAAGTGAACAGGACCATTGATATGGAGAAAGCCTAAAGAGTAAGAAGTAGCAGGTGAACTACCTCTTTTTGCAGCTGTACCTTCTCTTTCTCCAAAGCCAGGAATACTATTTGCAGCATTCCTACCTTACTCTTAAATCTTTCCATATCTTGTTTTAGTTCTTCATCAAGATTCCTTTCCAGCATGCCAAATGATTGCTGAGCATTTGCAAAAAGGCTTTCAGGTTCTGTTTCTCCAGTATTATTACTGTTACAGCAGTTCCTGGGAACATCATTATTAAATCCAGAGTATGTTTCACGTTTCCTTTCTGTCACAAAATGTGCATTTTCATCACTTGTAGACACAGGTCTTATTTTAGGAAGAATATTAGAAATGTTACCCACATGACTTGATTCTAAGCTATGTCTCAGGGAGTAAGCAGTATCTTCCTCTGCATTTTCACTACTTCCATTATCGTTTTCTTCTCTTTCCATATTAGGCATTTTCTTTTTCTCTTTTTTTGGCAGAGACACCTCTCTGTTATCTATATTGTTAGTGCCATCTTCTTCACCTGTATTCCAGGTATCTTCCACATTTGCCTTTAAGCTATTTTCATCAGGAAGAACACCAAGACCTGGAATTACAATTTCCATTTTGGGTACCTTTCCACCTAGCATAAGTTTAGTATCTCCAAATTCACCTTTGCTTTCTAACTTACTACTTGTTTCTGTCACAGGAGATGAAATAATGCAGGAACTTTTCCATTCTTCACCAAAGCCATCTTCTGGTATTTCTTTCACAAGGGAAGCGGTTTTCCCAGTTTCATTTTCACCAAACAACTGCTTCAGCTCTGCTGTAATATTTTTAAAATTTGTTTTCAATTCCCTTTTCTCATTTTCAACCCATAGTTTTTCATATCTTTCTTCCCAAGGTTTTAGACTCAACTCCTTGTCAGCACTATGTGATTCCTCATTTTCTGCTAGGGCTTCCTGATGAGAAATTTCTGCTTTGTCAGTCTGATTTTCATGTGCTGTTTTTTCTATCAAGTTGGTAGTTTCTAAAATATATTTATCCTTAAATAAACAGGTATAGACAAAAAGATTACCAAGAAAAAGGAAGTTACAGTTAATCTAAGTAATTTCTGTTGCAAACTCATCCTATAACAGAAATAACAGCATCAAGATATACAGAAAGCAATGTTTATAATACAAATCAAGGGATACTAGACTGAAGGTTCACTGAACCATCCTCTTCTTAAAAATAGAAGGACTTACTTAAAGAGTTTTTCTTGGATTAGGCTTGTCTGGACATTAGGGTTGCTTTTACCTTTAAGCCTGCCTGCTTTCTGTAACTGGTGGCCTTTGTTAGAAAGCAATTTATTTTTTCATGTTTGATCACTTTAATACCATTTTTCTTTGGAATTCCCAACATTTTCTCACCTGCCTTCCTCCACTGTTCTCAACTGTCTGGCATTTTACAGCCCTTTGCCAGCTAAACTAATACACTGTTAATCAACATGACAAGCTTTTTACTGTCCATCACATGGAGAACTGACTGTCAAGTTAGGTCTATTTCTTTACCCAAAGTGCACAAATTTTTCATTCCTTTCCAAGCTCCTAAGAAAAGAATTTTACAGGGGAATGTGTCTATTCCTTCCCTCATCTCAAAAATCAGGAACCCAAATTTGTGTGAAAACCGTATGATGCCTCAACCCCCCAGTCTACTCATGTCCCTGACTCCATGCTGTTTCTCAACAGCTCTGACTGCTTCCCTCACATGTCACACTCCTCCCAACATGCTGCCTCCCCATATACCTCCTAGTGCCTTCTAAATAGGGCCTCCAGGCTAAGTCCCAATGGTCTAAGACCATACAAATCCTCATTGTCTTTTCTTGTTAGCCAGGTCCTCCTTTCTCTGCAAAAATTCCTCCTTTCAGAACAGGGAAGGAGCACCTCAGTCAGCTACCATTCATGGTACCTGGCTGCAGGGTGGAAACAATTTGCTCCACTATCGCTTGAGGTGCTACAGAAGAATCCAGAACCCTCTATCCAGCCCTTTCCTGCCAAACACAAACAGGATGCCTGCCTTACTTTCCTCTCTAGAATGCTTTCTGAAAAAATCCTTTCCAAACACTAACTTGGCCAAACAAGCACATATTTTGCAGAGGCAGGAAAAGCATCAAGAAGGTCACAAAATTTAAATGTTTTTGTGTCATCTCTCTCTTACTTGACATGTTTAATTGAACAGATCAGCATATTACAGACAAATCTCCCTTGTTACTTGAATGTGCATTTTACATAGGGAAAAAAATTTCATTTGACTGCACTGTTTTTCAGCATGAAACGAGGAAAATCACTGAACAAAATTTAAGGAAACCACCTGGTGTAATATCAAGTGTCCAACATAATGATAAGGATTTCCCCCCACCATAAGAAGACTATCCCACTTTACTTCAGGCTGTAATACAACCTTTAGTTACAGGACTCCCCCTTCAGAAATATTCACTGATTGGTAAGTGTTTTTTACTTTAGCATATACTAATAAAATTTACTGATTCAGACCAATTCAAAACATGTACTGTTACCTACCCACAACCCACAGGTTTCCATGGCATCTTTGACATCTTCTTTTTCAGCTGATGATGAGATATGAGAGGTAGATCCTGAGTACTCACCTACAGTGAGAAAACACGTATTTTGATAACCAGTATGATCTAATTCTACTTACTTACACTTAGAGTGCAACTTGAATCATATCTGAGACAAAATAACACATCCCCTCTAATTTGTGAGATTTAAGATGCATCTGTGTGAATTGCTTTCTTCCAGGGCTTTTAATGTATAGTTTTATCATTTTAATGTATTATTTTAGCTTTTAATGTAAAAAAGAAATCTGCTGAAATTTCCTGCAAACGGTCACAAATAAGCCAATCCTATTTCTTAAATGTGCATGATCTTGATCTCTGTTTAACACACAGTGTGCCATACATTAACTAGTTATATACCTCCAGCAATTTTACTTTCCCTTTGTTCTGTGAACAGAAAATCATGGAAAAAAAATCACAGCTTTGAAATCTTTTAAGGTCCCAGCTTTACTCTATGCATGAAACAAATTGATCTCTAGATGTGGATCTGGACTACATTTCAAACTGCTGCTTCGTCTGTTGCAGCACACACGAATGAAACACTGAAGGAAATGCAGACTTGTGTTATGTTGATAAATAGCCTGTAATCTGAACATTTCACTCATACTGCTGAAAACTGGATTCCACTCTTCCCTCTCTCAGAATTTCTATATGATATGGGCATACCACAAACCTCTCAGAAGCAGTCGCTCAGTCTAGGTGACTACCTTGAATCTGTTACACCAGAGGACTGGACTCCCAATAGTCCCAGATACAATTCAGAAGCAGCAACTCCCTGTCATTTTTCTTGTGGCAGGCACACTAAACATTTTAAAGTAACAAGTATTCAGAAAGAAACAAGTCCCAGTAGCTCAAATGGGGAATCTAAACACGAGAGATGGAGGCTTTCCACTTTAATCACTTTGCCTTTCCTTTCCTGTTCCACAATACTGTGATTTCTATGCAATAGCCTTTCAGTACACAAAGTTCCATTGCTAAAGAGGGACACATGGAGAAAAATAGGGAGACACTATCATAAAAATACAAAAGGGCACAGTATTAATGTGTCAGGGCCAATCTCACTTCTAGCATTCTCTACTTTTGGTGACTACTTTTGCAAGCTTTCATTTCTTCAAGAGGATTACCAGCTTAGAGATACAATTTGAAAGTCTGAACTGGGAACCCAAGCTCCCCAGTGATATAGGTCTCCAGAAGCCAATTCTAATCCTAAGTTACACATTGTGTGAAATAACAACCTTTACCTCCCACCTCACTCACTGCTGGGTAGAATTTCCTGGATTTTTTTGCAGATTTGTTTTTTGGGTATTTCAGCACAAGGTATTTCCCAATTTACAGTAGTCATTAGTGGGTTGACAGCACTTATTTCACAGGGTTGTTATGGTGATTTATTAATGACTGCAATGCATTTCAGAAAGTCTGATAAATATTAAAAGCAATAATAACAGCAATAACTAATGATCTATAAGGAACACCGGCATTTCCCCCTTTTTCTTGTTTTCAGCATCACAGAGTAGCTTTAGACTTTACTCATGTTTATAGGTATCCCAATACTAAGCTCTGCTGGTGCAGATGAAAGCTTTGACCAGCAGTAAAAACAGAGAACAGATGTGCTGCTGGTCAGGGAGGATTTGTAGATGGAACCATAGAAGTTACTGCAGAGAGTGTCAGAAATTACCACTACCAAGACTGCTATAATCAAAAGCAGCCAAACTTATATTCAGTCTTGCCCATCAGCTAAGTCTTCAGTAACAGCTATTCAAGCCTGAAGTCTCAGGTAAGATTTTAAGATGTTTGTAGCCCATAAAGTTTATTTCACATAGGGCTTAATCGATTTTGAAATTCCTGCACAATGGGCACAGAAAAATGGAAAAGAAGGGAAAGCCAAAAGGCAACAATGCTACTCCATCTTCAAAATTCCAGTTCTCATTGTGTCACTAGTTCTTTTACCAGTGATTGGAAAAATAATTCAAAAGCAAACTAAAAAAAAACAACTTCTCTCATTAGATTTTGCAAGTAAAAGTTCATCTGTTGTTGGAGGTGTGATTCAAGAGTCTATTTTCTCTGTTACTGGCTACAGTCTGTGAAAGAGGGATAACTCTTAATTGGCAAGACTCTTTCACTTTTAGCATGGAGAGAAACATTTAGTTAAAACACTGGTAGAACCCTAGTCTGAAATTTCTGAAGAGCCTGCCATTAAAAAAAAAGTATTAAAAAAAGAAGTAAATTAATTGATATTTTTTTCACTCATCTATTACCAGCATGTATTTTTATTAAAAGATACCTGCAATGCAGTTAAATGAATCTGGCTTTGTGTCTAACACAAACCACTGTGAATACAAAAGATGCAAATGCCCACCTCTTGCTCTGTCTGTTCTCTAGCTGACATCAAAAGATGACTTTTAGTGTTATTTCCAATTAGTCTTTACCTCTTCTCTGTCTTCTGAAATTTCCTCCCTCATAAATCATCTTACAATTACTTTTTGTAGATTAAAGTGCAAAGTAGCTACTCTCCTATACTGAAAACAATGCCACTACTTAACTTGGACATAAAAATAGACTTAAAGAAATTATTACTATTAGCAACAAAGTAAATAGAATGAGAAATTGCACCTCGTTCTACATTTAATTGTACAAGATACTGTACACCTGTTTCCCAGTTTTATTATATACATTTAAGAAAGATATAACAAGTCTTTTGCAGTTAAAAAATATTTCTGCTGCAGCAATCATGATGCTTTGCCCTAGCAATTTAAAGTATTCCTTTCTCTGCTTATAATATTAAAACATACCATACAAATTAGAAGAAAAGCAAACTTGAAGACTGCTGGAAAAGGGGAGATAACAGCATGTATGCTGGAGGAAGCTCCATCATGGAAGGGCAGACTACAGAAAGGAGTAAACACATGCACAGGTGCGTATTTCTGCTTCCAGAACACCTTGCTAGAAACATTAGTTTAATATTACGAAAAAAATCAGAAGTACAACATGTTTGTCCATAAAAGAACACTAGAAAGAGACTGTTATGAATACCTTCAATATCCTCAGCATCTTCTAAACCAAATTCCTGCAACAGATCTGCCAAACATAAAACAGATACCTTATTTAATACTCATAAAAGACTATGAAGCTAAACTCAAAACTACTTGAAGTGAACATTACCTGATTTCTGCTGCCTGTTTTTAGCAGAGGTTTCATTCATTTCCAAAGCAGATTTAGGAGTCTTCAGCTATGAAAGACAATTCAATGATAAAACACTAAATTCAAAGTAACTACATATCATTTAATGAGCAGAATAAGTAGTCAGTCTGACATGAACAAATACTTACCTGTGAATTGTTGGGTTTCTCCAAAAAGCCTGGAGGTAAAAAATGTTTTGGAAAATGTTATTTTATTTAATTGTGGGTATCTTTTACTCCATTCAATATCAGTAGTTTCTAGAACTAAGTATTAGTCACAAGCATTACTTAATCAAGATTACAATGTCTAACATTCAACTTCCTTCATCATGCAGTGTCTGTATACAAGAGAAGAACAAAGCATACTTCCCATCATGCACCTTGGATCTAAAAAACAGTTATCACTGAACTATGTGAATTTATGTGAAGCAAGGTGGTCATGCTTGTTAACAGAAGAAGACCAAAATATTTAGTCCTTTTAAGGAACCGAGTCCTGCTTTCTAAAAGGATTATTTCGAAAGCCAGAGCTGGTCTGCTGTAATGAATGATCATAAAACAGCATTATGACTGTGAGTATTCTAAAAGTGCTTAATGTTGAGGAGCATTTTCTTTTCTGTTGATGGAACCGAGAGAGCATGGGTGAAGACACAGAAACCTCATGTATGTGTACCAAGGAAAAATCAAGGTAGTCCTCATCAGATTGCTGTGGTTTAGCTTGCAAGGAAACAATAGAAACAATGTTGTTTGGCTTTAATCTACATTTATAGAATAGTTCCAAATATTTTTAAATTTTGCCCAACATTAAGTCATTTCCAAACCCGCAGAAGCTACTGCCCCACCTGTACTTCTCAAATCCTCTATGTTAGTAATCTTACAGTTTGAATCCTCTCATGAAATAAGTGTACAAAACATTATGAAAAACAGCTCCATAGTAAAAATTTTATATTTAAACACAAACCCCCCCACTCAAGTAACATTAAAAAACAAATAGCATTTGATTTCACTAAACCTGATGGTCTAGCAGTATGGAAAGACCTTAGCAAGATTACCATAATCATCTTTTACCCTCTTTTCACACTGATGTTAGACTTGTTTTAGTAGAATTATGCAAAGCAGACTTTCACAACAAATACTTAACAACTACATTTCAAGCTCCTGGGAGCTCAGTGTTTTGTTCAAGATGCTTAGGAGACAGCGTCACAAACTACAGGCAGAAAACTTCAGCAACAAAATCCGAACTTTTAGTTCTGTTTAAGTCCTTAGGCAAAGCACAATAAAAAACTATAAAAACCAGAGCTAGGGGAAAAAAAAAGTTTAGTCAGACCATAGCTGTCTTCCACTGTATTATCATCCAAAAAACATAAATGTTCAGAAATGTCAGTCCTTAATCACATACACTTTCATCACTATGCAACAAGAACCTGAATTAAAAAAGCTAGAAATGTGGTTGAAGAACACACATAATGCAAACAACCTCCTTTACAATCTGGCCAGCAAATGCTATGAAAAGGCGTTAATTGAGAAACAGTAAGTACATCATTGGTACAGCTCACACCCACATCATGACAGTATTTCTAAGACAGACACTCGTAAAAGTTCACTTTAACCTAAAAATCCCACCAGACAAACATTAGCCCACCAGGAAGTTACCATTGTCGTGTTCCCTTGAAACAATCAGGGAGCATGCTCCATGTCTCTCTGGGAGCAACACACTGGATGATACTCTTCTCAGACTTTGAGAATCAGCCTGTGTAACCTAAAACACATGAATGTGAATTGGTACAAATGCATTTTCAACTAATTTCTATGCAAGAAACTCCTGCTTATGTCAGTTTGCGTAGAATGGTATCATGTATACAGTAAAACCCCGTCCTCTGCGAGGAATGGGACAGGCCACGGCCCTCGCAAAACGCTAAACTCAGGTCATTAAGAAGCGCAGGTCATTAATATGCATGCAGGTCACGCCCATTGCCCCACCCCCCCGGCACTCCGGAGCGCTGCGGGAACTTTTCTGCTTCTCCCCTTGGGCTCTGAGCACGCGGAAGCAAAGGGAACCATTTCTGAGCCCCCCTCTGACTCGGGAGACCCCCACTCCCAACCCCGAGAATCTGCCGGGCCGCTGTGACCAAACCCCACGCCACTGCTCCCGCCCCCTCCCCAGCCCTGGTGCTCATGCCTGCCGCGTGCCGCCCATCCCATGCTGCCAGCCCCACACACCGCCGGTCCCGCGCACCGCCAGCAGCGCCACGCTGCCCGGGGAGGGTTCAGCTGCGGCAGCGGAGTGAGCATGTCCTGCTGGCCGCTGCGACCAGCCCCACTTTCCTGGGGCACTTCCCTTTCCCACCTGTAGCCATGGAAACAGTAACACGTGCCCGGGGTGGGTCAGTTCCCCAGCTGCGCTTAGAGTAACACGGGACAGCGTGACTCATGGCCCTCCCTGTGGGGCCAGGTCGGCACTGCCCCACAGGGAGATCTGGCACTGCCCCTCGGTGGAGCAGAGGGACTGCGCATGTGCCGGCTGCATAAATTCGCAAATGGTTGAATCAACACGCGATAAATTCACCTCGCAAATGGGCGAGGTCGTAATGCAGAGGTCATAATGCAGCGGGGATTCACTGTATTAGAGATACAAAACCCTTTTACAATACCCTTGGAAAGAATGCACCAAGACTCAGTATACTGGAAAATCACAGCAGTTGTATCTATTTGTAGACCTTGGGCAAAAAACTTCACAAATTATGTAAACTATTCTGTCATGCTGACAAGCTGGACTACCACAAAACAGAATTAACGTGATGCAGGCTATGAACCAAAATCTGTTGGTCTGCAGTGATCCAGTCCTTTCACGGAACTTGCCCCTGACATTCAAGTTCGTGGTGACATTATCTAAGCACGTATCCTGCAGTAGTAAGTGAACACAGTGCTACTCCCAATCACAAAGGTCATCTGGGCTGGTCAAAGACTACCAAGGCAAAGCTTACAGCTACCTTAAAAATAGTAGCATTTTAGTCTTGTATTTTTAAGAAAGGGGTAGGAAGAGTATGTTGTTCCTCACAAGAACAGCCAGAGTGGGGTAGCTACAAACCCTGTTCATTACCACAGACAGAAAGAACTAAAAAGGCAACCACAGCCAGCATGTGTGGTGCCTCAGTTGAACATTGCTTTCAAAAAGAGGCAGAGTACACCCATAAAAGGTAGAGAGGAATGTTATGGTTTGACCCTGGCTGGATGCCAGAGATTCACCCACAACCTCTCCCAGAGAAAAAAAACCCTGGAAAAATAAAACTTATCACGGGCAAAACAAGGCAAGCTACAAGTGAGGAATATAAAAGATTTATGCATTAACTAACAAGATCAGAGCTTAATGTGAGAAGCATAATTTTAAAGGAAACCTTTTCCCCCCACCCCTCCTTCTCTTACAACAGATCTCATAGTCCCTTTTTCCTCCAGG
>WEKX01001556.1:30962-45035 GCA_013390025.1 Pitta sordida | reverse complement strand
AGCATATCTCATTCTGTCCCTCGATGACAGGGAGAAGTTTACAGCATATCTCGTTTCTTCCCCCAGATAACGCAGGATAGTGGGCCTATCTTGTACCACACTGTCACTGCTCTGGGGGGTCAGCAGTCTGGTTCCCACAGTCCAGTCATAGCCCAGAGAGCATCACTGGCAGGCCAAACTCCTGTCAAGACCTTAGCCTCAGTTTTTTGGGGTACCTATATTGTCCAAGTCTGATGACAACGTTGAGACAACATTCGTCTTCTGACCTCTTACACTCGCCTGCCCGTGGTCCCCAGTGATGGGGTGGGGGCTCAGGGACGTGTCCTGTCCCAAGGGGTTGCAGGCAATCGACTCCCCTTGCATCATCCAGGGAAGGGGCTGAGCTCTCACCTCCACCCGAGCCAAACAAAGTGTGGCCTGAGCAGAAGTGAAGGGTGAAGCAGTCTGGACTTTTCCTGCCCATCCCCGTGCATGGTGGGCCCTGAGCCCAGCTTACTCTGATCCCCAGCAGCCACTGCTGCTCAAGAGAGCGTTTATCCCCCGGAGCATGCTCACATAAACTTGTACTGAGCTGATTGTAAAGAGACAGATTTTTTTCTTTTTTTTTTAAGGCTTTTGAGCCAGCACTCTTCTGGACTGGCATCAGACACCAGGCATGGGCAGCACTTCCAGAGCAGGAGGACCCCACAGTCTCAGCTCCTGGGGTGGCATGGAGAGAGCGCAGGCGTCCCCCATGGGTGCAGAAGGTGGGAGCCACCCACGTGTGAAGGCACCACAGGGAGATCCACAGTGCCCATGGGGATGGGGGGAGGATGCCTCCTGCTTCTGCTTTCATGCACCCACACACACTATAGCGGGCCCCTCCTGCAGCCTAGCGGAGAACAATGCCAGTCGTGCAAACACACGCATTTACATTAAACACATCCAAGATGGATGGGATTGGACAGGATGAGATGGGCCGCGTGGCATGTGGCTCATGGTTGGCAGCTCCCTCTTTTACCTGCCCCACCCCCGGTGGCTCCTGGACTGGACTGGACTTACATATTCATGAGCTCATTTACATATTCCTGAGCTGTCTGCCTTTGCACTCTTTTCTGCGCTTGTGTGCAGTACCAATTTTCACTAAAAAATGAACAGCAAAGTATTGAAACCGTGGAGAGGTGAACCATGGATAAGCAAAGGTCTTCAGTATTTTTCTTTCTGGCTTAATGATGACAGTCTTGGTGAATGAACAAGCTTTGCAAAAGGTCAGCCAAAGGATACCAGTAATCAGAATAAAGGTTATAATGATTTTTGTATTTATTAGGGTGTGACAGTAAACACAAACTAACGTTGTTGTGAAGCTGTTACAACCTAGGCTGTCTGAAGCATTTTTGTTTTGGTACTTCATAAAAAGCTAGTATAGAAAAAAAAATTAAAAAGGGAAAAAAATACCATATTTCATTCCTCCAGTGGGATTTCATCCTACATTTTAACTTTTATCCACTGGTCAGGTTATAGCAGACAGTTAGCACCTGTTAAATGTTTGAAGTTGCATGCTCAACATGGTAAGCGGAGGTTTGGGATGGTCAGTGTGAGGTGGTGGCCTATACCTTGGTCTTCCTTACTGATGCTTAACCCTTCCATCAAGCCACCACCGGTGACATGAGGGAAGAAGAAGTAATCCAAGATGTTTCGATTGCAGGTGAAGTGCAATAAACCTTCCACTATTTTTGGTCATCCAAACAGGGTTCTGCTGTCCCAGTTCTCATTGTACTTTATCTCAACAGAGCCTGCAATAAAGACAATGAGCAGCATTAGGCAGGGTCAGAACTACAATAGTCTGTAATCCTTCCCTAGATTCTCCCTACCAGTGTGTGAGCTGCATTGAGAACTTGTCTTGTAATGCCTTGGCATTGCCTTGACATCATTTTGAGGGCTTTTTGGAATTTTTTCCCCTCCCTCATTTCCTAAGTCAGAGAAAATGTCCCTCAGCTGAAGATGAGCAATATGTATTGATCATATAAAACAGGATCTGACCCACCTTTTATTAATGTGTTTGAAGATGCAAACTGAAGCATAACTGCTGTATATCCCTGCTCTCCATAACACTCCAACAGCAGCTCCAGATGCTTTACAGGCCTCACTGGGCTGAAGACTGGGAAGATTAGTTTTCTCCTAAATAGCTTATGGTTTGGGTAATAGGTTTTCTGAGGGCTTAAACAATAAAAATTGTAAATCTAACACAAGGTCGCTGTTAGTTGTTTGCTTATCTGCTCTGGGGTGTTTATGAGAAGCGCCAAATGCATTTATTTCTAAAAGGCTAGGCAATAAAATGGTGTGGCCCTTCATGGTTGTAGCTGGAATTATGTAGGCCTTGTTTAAGCTCTTCATATGAGAACAGGTTTACAGCTTCATCTGTTGGGCTGTTTGAACTGTCAGTTTAATCTTTAAGGTCTGTGAAAGAGAATAAAATAACTTCTCTGGATGTCACTGGAGACCCTATGAACTATTACAGAGATACTGAGGAGATTCTGAGTTTGTGACAGTCTCATGGCTGTCACCAAGCATGTTGTTCATGATATTCCCTTTCTAAATCATGCTCAGGAAGTAAGTGTTACAGTTTGAGCACTTAAGTCATGTCTGAGTGAGACTAGGGCAGCAGGGGGAGGAGTTACTAATCCAGTGTGAACGGGAGTGTTAATAAGGCACAGAATCAGCTTTGTTTGCTGGGACCAGACCCAGAAGAAGATCAGATCTTCAGAAGCTGGAAATTGAATCTTACCTCTCTCCCTGCAAATTGCAGATCTACTTTTTCATGACTGCTGAAGATAGAGTTTCTCTGACTTGTTGCATGCATATGTGCCAAGATAGGCAGGGAGATGAGTGTGGTAGCTAATTTTCCCATTCCTGGTGTCCTCTTGCTTGTGCCTCTAACCTTGAGATCCGTGTAGCTCAATTGCCACATAAAAGCATAGTTTCCCTTACAGCAGCTTATTTTAAATTTAGACATGTTATGAAACCTGAGAGATCAAAGAATTTTTAATAGCTTAACAGGAACTCATCCGTAATAAAGCCCTTAAAGATAACTTCGTGGCTTGTAAGCTGTCTTCGTTGTGCAGGAATAGAATCTCAGAACTGCAGAATTAGTGAGGTTGGAAAAGACCATAGAGACCATCGAGTCCAACCTATCACCTGTTACCTAACCTAACCTGTTACCTAACCTGTTGTCATNTGGCTTTTCTGGCCACTTGGGCACACTGCTGGCTCATGTTAAGTTTTCTATCAACCAGCACTCCCAGATCCCTTTCTACGTGATCATCCTACAGCCAGTCCGCCCCCAGCCTATATCTCTGCATGGGGCTTTGTAACCAAAGTGTAGGACCTGGCACTTAGACTTGTTGAACCGATGCCATTGGATTCAGCCCATCTATCCAGCCTGTCAATGTCTCTCTCTTGCAGAGCCCATCTACCTTCCACCAGATTAACACTTACTCCCAGTTTGGTGTCGTCCACAAACTTTCTAATAATAGACTCCATCCCTTCATCCAGATCATCAATAAAGATATTGAACAGGACAGGTCCCAACACTGAACCCTGAGGCACCCCACTAGTGACTGGCCTCCAACCGGACACAGCACCATTAACCGCCACTCTCTGAGCTCTATTATCCAACCAGTTCATGATCTAGTACAGTGTAAACCCATCCAAGCCACAATCCTTCAACTTCATCAGGAGTTTGTTATGAAAGACAGTGTCAAAAGCTTTACTAAAATCCAGGTACACCTGGGATAGTTCGTCACTCACTTATTGTGACTACAGGGTTGTGTTGCCGAAGTGTGACAATCCTGCTTTCAAGGACATGTCTTGGGCTGGGAGTAATTGGCAGTTGTGAGGCTGATGCCTTTCAGCTGTGGCATACAGCATAGAGTTAATTTCTATTTGTTTGGCTGCCTGTCATTCAGGTGCTGCCCATATGAACAGCAAGCATTTGATTCAAACCGAAAAAATGTGCAGAGGAGAACAACTGGAAGTGCTTCAGTGGACATTACAGTTGTAATCATGGTCTGCTGCCATTAGGATTTAGAAATTAACAGAGAGCTCTCTCAGTTCTTTGAATTGTTTTATATGTGTACATGTTTATCTTGATTTCATGCTTTCGCCCACTTGTTAATTTTTTTACTAATTTTACAGATTCCAGATAGAGTTTGATTTAAAAGCTTCTATTTAGCTAAGTCAAAGTGGAATAATGAAAAATGGGAGTGACTATGGCTGGAATTTTGCCACATTTTGTATAGGTCTACATGTTGAAGTCAGGTGATACAAGGGCGTCTATCCCAGCTCCTCTGGGTTGTGCCTAACAGACCTCCACCGTTTGTTTTTCTCACTTACGACCACAACACGTTCAGGAGAATCAGCAGGTATGTCTTTTTTCCTTCCTGAAGATCTAAATGACAGTGAGTCAGTAGCCACCTTCCATTTGCAGACACACAGAGAAAAACAAATAGGTGAAATTTGGACTCCCTCACCTCCCCCTGAGCTGGACTATTGCAATTATTTTCCTTAGTTGAGCGTTAGACTCCTCTTTTTGTTTTTGACAAGACACCTGAGTGAATGGGGCTGCTGGGGATTGAGTTTGTTGGGTATTTGGGGGACAAAATGATAAATTTCATCTCTCCGCTTTGCTTTTTTCATCTCTGAAATGGTGAGCTGATGGCTGTATGCAATGACAGAAATAATGTGAGTTTCTGGGAACATTTACAAGAACAAATACCTATCCACAGGTATCAGCAGCCAGGAATGTGATGTACTTAAAGCAGATACTGTCTACCTGACAGGGCAGATCTCACAAACACTAGATACATGTGTGTGTTTTAATTATTGCAAGGATGGGACTATTCATCTTTGTGGGAGAGCTACAGTGAGGAGAGTTTGAGCAAGATTTTGGATTACGTTCAATTCATTTTGTTACTCTTTTGACTCAGTGTTCCTCATTAGAGTTACAAATATATTGTATTTCTGGAGGATGTTACATAGACAAGCCTCTTAAGAGTATGAATATGTATTTTATAGAACAGTGAAATATCAGGAAATCATTCCGCTTCTGTATATTTGATAGGAGATAAACCAGGAGTCAGAAAGGAAGGAGAGTTTTTGGAGAATGTAACAAAAACACTGGGATTTCTAACAAAAACACTGGGATTTCATTTGATGGAAAATTGAACAAATTTAAGGACAAGTATGAGTATTGAGAACAATGCCCAGATGGTGTGGGAAGTGTAATTAACCTTTGGCAATGTGGACGTCTCAAAATGCTGTGACAAAAATTTGCAAAAATTCACCAGTTTACTAAGATGTTTGTACGTAAAGTGATCAGTTTTTCAACTTCAGTATCAATGCTACTATAAAATATTTATGGGAAATATATAAAGACCCAGAAGCAGCCACTCAAAAATGCACTAGTCAACAACAAGAAAGGTAAAAGTGGTGGAGATAGCCTCGCATAAAAAAATACTTGACTTTTATGTATACAACTTGCAGGGTGAAAAATGATCTTTATAGCAATAGGGAAGAGCTTGGAGACATGGTGTCTAAATAGGAAATTTGTTTCAGTGCTTCCCTCTAACAAGGTGTAATTCCCGCCAGGCTGCTAAACCTTGGGATGCCATTAAACTGGTAATGAAATGCTGCACTAAAAATACTACCTCTGCTTTTTTTTTCTGGTTGCCAGACCCAGCAGAATTGTGTGTATACTCAATTTACTACTGAGTTTGAAGCACCTCTATGTAGAAGCATCCTGGGTTGAGAAATGTCATCTTTTCTCTGTCACTCAGAACAGAGTTCAATGCTCATCATGAGCTAAATAAGCAGATAGAATTGGGAACTAGTTGTTTGATCCTGTATGTTTGCTCACTAAGTTTTATTTTTAAGTGGATTATCATTAAGTGTGCTTTAAAAGCTCTAACCTGAGCATTGACTTAAACAAGGAAGATGCTTTGCATAGAAAATGTGGTGAGCTTGGTTTTTTTCTATTAAATAGTGTCTAATTTTATGGGACCCCTTTGAAGGGAAATCTTCAAACTTTGTATTTCACGTGCAAGCAATGGCAGAAGAGCAAGTCTTCTGTTGTTTGGGCAATGCAGAATCTTTAATTGCTTGTTTTCTAAGAATTTATAATGTATTGGAGGGTGAAGTAGGTTGACAAAAGGCATTGCTGATAGCAAATAATTATTTTGTCTTAGTTTTTACTTCTGGCTGCTCACAACATCTCCAGAAACTGCAGAATTTTGCAGTCACTGAGGTAAAACTTAGAGCTCTTTAGTTATTTTGCCCCTTGGCAGCAATTAACTTCACATAGATTCCTCTGCAGCAGAGCCAACAAACTCAGCCAAGATTTAGCATTTCCACGCTCCTGGATGTTTTCCTTGCAATCAGTCATGATTTATGATATGCAAAGTGGGGACAAATGTGTGTAAATGTTTCGATGAGACATAAATCTATAATAAGATACTGCTTTTAAAGTGTAGCTGGATGAATATCACAGTTGTCACATTCTCAGACCTAGTGGGACTTGGCTCTGGTGTTAGAGGCAACCCCTGGGATCAATCCAGGCTCGAGATCCAGAGCAGCCTTAGTGATGGAGCAGCTCTCCTACAAAATAGGCTGAGATTGTTCAGCCTGAAGAAGAGAAGGCTCCATTGGAGGCCTTCCTGGACCTGAAGGGAGCCCACATGAATGATGAAGAAAGACTTTCTAGAAGGGATAATGGTAGAACAAGGGGTAATGACTTGAAACTGAAAGAAAGCAAGTTTAGATTAGGTATTAGGAAGAAACTGTTCCCTGTGAGAGTGGTGTGGCCCTGGCACAGGTTGCCCAGAGAAACCATGGCTGCTCCATCCCCAGAAGTGTCCAAGGCCAGGTTGGATGGGTCTTGGGGCAACCTGGGATAGTGGAAGGTGTCCCTGCCAATGGCACGGGGTGGGAATGAGGTGATCTTTAAGGTCTCCCAATCCAAACCATTGTATGATCATACAATTCTGTGATTCTTATGGAATTTGGCCGAAGTCCCTTCATCATATTCATACCCATAGGCATCACATCCAAATGTGCAGGATGAATTCCAAAATAGAGCATGATGGCAGAGAGGTGATGGCCCACTTCTCTCTAATCCTACTCTCTGTACCTACATACATTAGGCTTGATAGTCTTGGTCCAACTTTGAGAAGGGAAAAGTCACCTTTCAGATCCTATGTGAACTTCCAGAGGGACCTTGACAGGCTGGAGAGATGGGCAGGCTCCAACAGTATGAGGTTTAACAAGACTAAGTGCCAGGTTCTTCACTTCGGCCATAACAACCCCATGCACCGCTATCAGCTGGGGGAGGAGTGGCTCGAGACTAGTGAACTGGAGAGAGACTTAGGTGTACTGATCGACAGGAAACTCAATATGAGCCAGCAGTGTGCCCAGNGTTTGTGTTACCACTCTGGGATGTGCTTTCGGTCTCTGTACGGGTGTTAGATGGTGAGTTGGACTAGATGATCCTTATGGGTAAATTCTCTTTTTTGAAAGAAAGTGGCTTGTTAGATGGCATCTTCTGAAACATGAGGTGATCATAAAATCTTAGAAGTGAAAGCATATGTTTTACATCTAAATATGTTTCTTTTGGAGCATGCTTTGCAAAGCAGCACATGCATGCTAAATTTCATGTACAGTTATACCCCGTCCTTCACGAGGAAAGGGACAGGCCAAGGCCGTCGCAAAACACTAAACTCGCAAAGAAGTTCAGGTCGTTAATATGCATGCAGGCCACGCCCATTGCTCCATCCCCCTGGCACTCCGAAGCGCTGCGGACAATTCTCTGCTCCTTCCCGTAGTCTGTCTCAGCACAGGCAAGCAAAGGGAGCGTTTCTGAGCGGTTGCTGTGACCGTGTGTACTCGCAGCCCAAGCCCCGCACCGCTCACCCCCAGTCCCCTGGCCCAGCCCAGCCCCCGTGCTCACGCTGGCCCTGGGGGCCCTGTGCTAGTCCGTGCGTGCTTGCCCTGTCTCCGCGGCAGGGAGGGGGTGTCCCTGAGCTCTGGTTGGCATTCTTGGAGCCTGGAAAAACCTTAACTTTGCAACACTGCAACACCCCGTGCACTTATGGTTGGGGGGAGGTGTTGGTATGGGAGTTTCTTTATCTTTAACGTCCACCAGTCCCGGCAGAGGCAGCGCTACCCGCGCTTTGACTGGGCTTTGAGTCATAAGGCTTTGAGTAACAAGGAATTGCATGTGCGTGACGATATTTCTGCCTGGATCATACAAGGTCTACCATACAGAACTCCAAAAGAATTTAATTCTTCTTTAGTTTATAGTTTGCCTGGAATTCTTAAAAGACCCTGAGGCCAGTGCATCCCTTTCTTTGGTCTAACTTTACAATCTGTTGTTTCAGAAGGTTGTTCATTCTTTTTACCTGGTCACTGGCTTTTCTTGGTAGTTCTGCTATAACCACTGCCCATAGCAAGGTAGATGAAAATGCAAGCTTACCTTTGACACATTTACCTGTTTTCACTCTCGTCCCAAGAACTTCTACCAATTTCTGATTCTCTTTTGAATAATTTGGCACCTGATTCTGATCAATTCCTAGTTCACTGTCTGGGATCAAGGACTGAATTTCCATGACACCTTCTCCTGCTGCCCTTTTTGCTTCTTGCTCGGCTTTTGGATTCCAAATTTCTTGCCCTGAGTTCCCTTTCTGATGCACTTTGCAATACATGATTGTTACTTTCATTGGTAATTGGACTGCATCCAGCAATTTGAGGATCGCCTCAGTGTGTTTGCATGTCTTCCGTTGAGAGGATAGAAGTCCTCTCTCTTTCTAGATCGCTCCATGGCCATGCACAATTCCAAATGCATACTTGGAATCAGTCCACATGTTTATCTTCTTCTCAGCAGCCAGCTCCAACACTTGGGTCAGAGCTGTGATCTCTGCCTTTTGAGCGGAGGTGTCAGAGGTTAAGGCTTTGGCCTCTATTACCTCGTCAACTGTGGTCACTGCAAAACCAGCCGTACACTGTCCTTGTTTGATGAAGCTGCTTCCATCTGTGAGCCAGGTGTCATCTGCATCTTCCAAGGATGTTTCCTTCAAATCCAGACAGCTGGAACAAACGGATTCAATCATCTCCACGCAGTCGTGCAGCTCCACTGAAGAAAGAAGCTGGATTCACAAGATTAGTAACCACAATTTCTACGTCATCCTGTTCGACCAGAATGTCCTGATGTCTCAGAAATCTTTGTGGAGACACCCAGTGTCCCCCTTTGGCTTCCAGCACTGTTGACACAGTGTGAGAAACCAGAACTGTGATCTTCTGGCCGAGGGTGAATTTTCGTGCCTCCTGGACGTTGAGCATGACAGCTGCTACAGCTTTTTATGCAGCTCGGCCACCCCCTTGCCACTTCATCAAGCTGTTTAGAGAAGTAGCCTACTGCTCTCTTATCAGGTCCTAAGTTCTGAGCAAGGACCCCCAAAGCTATCCCCTGTTTCTCATCGGAGAATAGCCGAAAGGGCTTGTTGACATTTGGCAACCCCAGGGCTGGTGCTTTCTTTATCTCCTGTTTCAGCTGCTGGAAAGCTTTGTCTGTTCCCCCATCCCAGATTAAGTATTTTGTACTTGCCTTCAAAAGTTCATAAGGGGGTTTTACCAAAAGTCCATAGCTGGTAGTCCAAAGTCTGCACCAGCCTGTTATGCTGAAGAATGTTTGCTGTGTTCTTGGGGTCTGACAGATGGTCTCCTTCCTTGCTGTTCCTAGGATTCGTTGTCCTGCTGTGATCTTGTAGCTGAGGTAGATCACCTGCTGCTGGGTGATTTGAGACTTCTGTGGAGAGACCTGATAACTGCCTTTTGGATTCATTCTGGATCAGACTTCAGGTACTATGTGGATTTTGTGGGAAGCTAGACTTCCTCGTTCAGAACCACTGGTCAAAACAAATGGAGAAAAGCAATATCCCAGCACCTAGTGTAATTCTGGCAGTCGTGATCATTTTACAGCCTTTTAATAAAGGCAGCTTTGGGTGTCTGCGGCCAAGGGTGGCTGAAACCCATGTGGCTGCAGCCTGGGAAGGGCTGGTACAGGGTCAGCCCTGGCTCCCCAGGTAGAGCCAGTGCCAGCCTGGCAGAAGGGAAGAGAATTGCCTGGGGAAAGCTTTGTCTCATTGTCTTCCCAAATTTGCCTTTAAGTGGAGCCAGAATAACCAGAAGGTTTGTGGGCAGGAGTGGGGCAAGGAGGTAGTGGAGGTCTGTAGCAATGGAAAAAAGGGAATTTAGAAATATGTTAGGATGAGCACCTTCCGCCATTTGCAGGGATTCAGGACAAGTGTAGTCACTCACAAATGGATGCATACAAGTCTTAGGCTCCAGCTTTCTCAGCTGATGAAACCTAATAATAATATGTTCTATAGCGGCAAGTGGACTAGAAGAGGTTGAGGAAAGAAGATAGAAAATCCTTAGCCATTTTGACTCCTCCACTCAAGGCTGTCAACAAAACTGGTGCATCCTTCCTCTGTCAGGAAGACAAGACCATTGTCTTGGAGCACTGTCTCTTTGGTACCCCCATACAGAGTATCCTTTACCACTGACACTCCTGTCCTCCTTTCCTAAGGCATCAGGCACAGTGCACAGGATGTCGCTTAGTCTTTGGAAACCAGCATATAAGGAAACACTCATATGTCCAAGACCATGCTCACTAAGGGTACAGTTAAACACATTAGGCTGTTTTATTCATGCCCATGTTCTACCAGCTTCTGCAGTCACAGCCCATTTGTGCAAAGAGCAGGTGTGGAAATGCTGGTTTTCTGCACCCCACATTGCTCTAGGGAATGTGGAAGCACCTCAAGGTGGAAATCCATTGGCAGCACTGTTCAGTGCTCATAAATTACCTTTGTTTGTCTAATAATCCGAAATACATTCTAGGATAGAGACAGTTGAGTCCTGTGTGCCAACGTCTGTGAGGAAAGATATTTCTGCTAGAAAAGACTAATTCTAGAGAAGAAAATTTATATGTTTCTTTATACTTTGAAAGAAATTATAATTACTATGTCCAGATTAGTTGTAAAACATATTATATCCTCTGTTTTTTCTTATTAATGCAAGATTAAATTCCCACTGCCACAAGTCCTTATGGCATATATTATCATGTGACATCTTTAATTTTGATAACCAAAAAAAAAGTAGGAAAATCGAAGCAAATTACCTCAGTTAGTGACTGGGCAGTCATACAAAGCAATTTATTAAAGTCCACAGTGCCAAAAATGTAGTCAATTGCTCTCATGGTAAAGTGATTTAAGTTCAGTATGTAATAAAAAACATTGCTTTATGGGTGGGCAGTGAGATTTTAAGTGCATGGGCAGACTCTTAAGGACTATTCATGCTGAATTGCTTTGTGCTACTGCCTCAGACTAGCACTTAGTTCTTTGATGTGCTTGTTTATAAAACTGCGCTTTGCGTGCAGCCTACTGCATGATAGTTTTTAAAAGGCCCTGGAGCTCTCTGCAGTCAGACCAGCAGAACTGAAAACAATACCTACAGCATGAAAAATTAGTAACATATGGGCTGAACCAAAGTAAAATTGCTTAATGTCAGTAGGGTTTGGCATTGTGCTGCTTCCTATATGTTGAAATGGTTTAATGTGAAATGTGCCCTCGTCAACTGGTGAACAATTACAACATTTTCCTCTTGCACCACTCAGCTGTAGCTCCTTGGGAGGTTGTGGTGGTGTAGGTGTTGCAGACTGAGTGCCGTTGACCAGGTTCTGCAGATCCTTAAGAAAAATGTTCTCCAGCCTCTTTCTCCTGTTGTTATGTCCCAAAACTACTGTGTTCTGGTTCTACCTTTCTCACTGATGGCTTCATGCCAGCAAGTTCCATAAGGAACAAGTTAAGCAGCATCTTATATATCTTGTATACACTAAGCCACATGTGACTGTCAGACACTGGAGTTCCTCTTCTCAAGTTGCAGAAATTAATTTTTCACTTTGGAGGACTTTAAGGGTGTACAGAATCACACAGAATCACAGAATATTATGAGTTGGAAGGGACCCACAAGGACCTCATGTGAAGTTAAGATGCCTTTTCTGAAAGTTACTGCACCTTTTTATTTTCTCTATTTTTTAACAAACAAGAACAAGCGTTACTAACTGTACTGATTCTTGGATCTACTATAGTGCAGGAATTTCCCAGTAGGAGTTCTGGGCTTCACTGCTTAAAATCTTGACTTCAAAGAGCAACCCTGGTAGACACACAGGGTAACACAACAGAACTGGGACTGACTTGAGATGCAAAAGTACAAGTTGCTGATGAGCTGGGTGTCTTGGGGAAGCAAATGCAGAAGGAACAGAACATGAGTTCCAGAGGAGACAGGAGCAGCAGTTCAGGAGCCCAGGCTGTTCCTGTCCTTCAGGCATCTCCCATGGTACAAGGTGCCTAAATTGTAATTACAGTTGCCAGCTGATCTCTTAGAAGCATACTGAATAAATTATGGATCTATCTCCCATGTAGGCGAACAGCATCCAGGGCTACAATGGGACCTACCAGTTACTCCATTAGTTCCTTCACTCGGTAGACCTGGGACGGGATTCTTGAAGCTCTTTATGGTGGATTGTGAAGGGAAGAGTCAGGAAACCTTTAAAACAACTCCAAATATAAATGTCTTGGAAATTATATACAGAAAACTCCATGTTTGTCTGAGTTACTAAAATAGGATTTTCAGGTGCCCCAGGAGTTCCTGATCTTTTAGAAATGTTCTGTTCTGTCCATCCCATCTTCACAGTACCATCCTGCATGTCTTAAAAGGGAAAAAATTAAGTAGTTTTGCAGTACTCTCAAGTTGAGAATTCTGACTCTTTTTTTGCATTTTTCAAGGCAAAGAACCAACTAGGAGACCACACAGCATATCATCAAGTGACTGCAATGCTTGTTTTAGCCTCAGGTGTCTTAATGTTGCTGCAGTCGGGTGGGGCTTAGCCACAACTGGTTTGTCTACCTAAGTCTTTAACTTCTAAGGATCCTGCAAAGTCAGGATAGTTGGGAGATGGATGTGCTCTGTATTGAGAAACTACTGTAGGAATATGACTGTCATAAGAGGCAGGGTGACATAAAAATATTGTCTAAACCTCAGTGATGGAAAGATGAGTTCTTGTTCTCAATTTCAGGAAATAAAGCTTGAAAGCTAGTGTTTTGGATTTTTTGGTTGGTTTTGTGTGTTTGTTTGTTTGTTGGGGGGTGTGTTTGTTTTGTTATTTGGTGAGGGTTTTGTTTTTGGTTTTTAATATTGTCTTTGTATTTTTAAGGATGCATTATTTGGAAAGTGTCTTTAGATGGAGTGGAAGTGGTTTTTCATGCACATTTTTAAATCTTGAAGTTGGTTGATGCAATTGAGTTGCATGTCTTGAAGCTAATATGATGACTCATGGGACATAGGAAAAGAAAGGATAATGGATTTCCAAGTTTAAAATGATGACTATAAGAGATGCATTATGTGCTATTCTTATCAGAGATGCTGTAAAAAAAAAGGAAAAGGGAGGGATTCACACTGATCTCTACACAAATGTTTGTTTAACATTTGCATCCCACTGCAAATGTTCTTACACTTACAAGGTGTAAGATCGTTTTTCCTCATGCAAATCTAAGCATTCACAGGTTCAGCAGAAAAGCACCGCTGCCTTAAAAAACTCTGCTGTGATAATTTTAAGTCATCAGCATGAAAATGCTTTGTGGGTTTGAAAAATGAGGTGAATTCATGCATAGTAGGAAAGGTTGTAACAAGGATTCCAGCTGTATTCCCACTGTGCAGGTATTTCTTCTTTGAAGTCCATTACAGAGCAGTAATGCAACTTTTTGACATGTTGTATTTGAGTGCAATTCTATAGGAATGGCAGTGCCTTTCTCACTGGCATTTGTTCAGTCTCATCGTTTCTTTTGATACAGAAGTGATAAATCTCTTAAACAGGAATATAAGCATGAGGAAGAAGATAGGATATAAAAAACTTGCAGCATATAAAGAATTATAATGTTTGTTAAGCTCAGTAGGGATGTATTGTTAGCAATAAACAGCACTCTGGAC
>WEKX01001556.1:19833-30940 GCA_013390025.1 Pitta sordida | reverse complement strand
TGGACTTGGGAACTATTTAAAAAAATTATCAGGGTGCAGAGGTCAGAGAGAGGCAAGATAATCAGATGATGTTGACTAACATTTTAACACTGGAGGCAGTAGCCAGCAGATCAAAATAGAAAAAATAGAGTGTAAAATAATGTACATTTTAGGCACATGCACTGATTTTGTGTGAAAATTATTCTTTTGAAACCAGAAAAGTATTCAAAATTTCTTCTAAAAAATGCATGAAGTAAGAAATGTTTACATGCGTTTGCCAAAGTGGGATATCAATGCAGCACTATATGCAGAAATTTGAATTAACATAATTGCTGAGATATAGGTGCATTATTTCTCTTTTGCTTTAAAGCTTTGCATTTAATTGCATCTTCTGATGCTTCAGTGAATGCTCTGTACTCATCAGATAACTGATGAGCGTTTTTGCAAAGGCTTGGATGGCCATTTTATATGAAATTATAAACCCACTGTTCTACTTAATGAGGTCAGTGAAGCAATCAGAAAAGAAATATATAATTCTGTAGAACAGGTCTGTAAGCAAGATAGTTCTCAGGCTTTTTAGGTTTAATGAAGCAGCTACTCAGCTGCTGAGTATTCCTGTTAAACAGTCTCAGCATGGATTTTAAAACTGAAATGTTGCTGAATACCATGGTCTCTTTAAAAAGTTCATGGCTCTTATTCTCTATAAAAGTCTTCATATTTTATATGTTAATGGTTTTGAAATCAGCCATTTGCTTCGTTTTCATTGCAAATGAGGCCCAGAGTCTGATTTCCTTCCCCATTCTCTGAGAACTGTATTTATATCAGCCATCTCAGTTCACTCTCTGGGGTATTCCTGGTCTGAAAATAGCTGAAATAATCCTGCAAAACAAACACTTTGCCAAGCACTTGCCTATCTTAAATGCCTTTCTAAGGATATGAATCCCTGTGTGTAAACTTGCATGGTACAAGTGGGCCAGCAGCAACCACATCAGTCCTATAGTCTTGCTGCCAAAGACATCCCTCCAAGGGATTTCCTAAGGTTAGCACAGCTATTACTCAAACCCAATGGAATCAAATTACAGGGTTGCTTTTAAACCCTAGAGAAATGCCTTTGTTTAAAGGAGTTTATTAATGTTTAGCTTTTAAAGATTGTTCTCAGCTGTACTGTTGGTACTGCTCAAGTAACTCTGGTATGTGATGCAAAATGGGGTTTTTTTGAGGTTTAGATGCTGTGGAACATGTGAATATCATAGTTGTAACACGCAGAGTTTACATGTGACCATACTCAAGTGTCTCAAGCCATGCTAGGAAGTCTTTTCCCCACTTTTGCAGAGGGATTAATCCACTTTATATGCACGCTGACCTGAAGAGGAATCCTGCAGGCCACAGGCTGTGGAACCACTCAGTCTCCCCCCGCCCATCCAAGAGCATCCTACCAAAGTATCAGGAATTTACATTCCCAGATTTTTTGTTACCAGCATAACCCTTGTTCTCCAGTTACTGCAGTTGAAAGTTCCATACAAAACACTCTTTAAAGAACTAAGCAGGGAAGAAAGACATAGGCAAACTGTGCTTTCTACCTCACCTTGTGACACCCATCCACAAGAAGGGTAGGAAAGATGACCCTAACAACTACAGACCAGTCAGCCTGACCTCAGTCCCATGCAAAGTCATGGAACAGATGGTCTTGTGTGCTATTACACAGCAGCTGCAGAACAACCATGACATTGGATCTAGTCAGCATGGATTTCGGAAAGGCAGGTCCTGCCTGACTAACCTGATCTCCTTTTATGATCCAGTGACTCGACTGGTTGATGACAAAAAGGCTGTGGATGTTGTGTACTTGGACCTTAGCAAAGCCTTTGACACGGTTTCCCACAATAAGCTTCAGGAGAAACTTGTAAAGCACAGACTGGAAGGGAACATTTTATGCTGGGTTACAAACTGGTTGGAAGGGCGAGCTCAGAGGGTGGTGGTGAATGGTGCAACATCGGACTGGCGGCCAGTCACCAGTGGAGTCCCACAGGGGTCAGTGTTGGGCCCAGTACTGTTCAACATCTTTATCGATGACATGGACGAGGGAATTCAATCCATCATCAGCAAGTTTGCAGATGATACTAAGCTGGGGGCAAATGTTGAACTGCCGGAGGGTAGGAAGGCCCTCCAGAGGGACCTTGACAGGCTGGAGAGATGGGCAGGCTCCAACAGTATGAGGTTTAACAAGACTAAGTGCCGGGTTCTTCACTTCGGCCATAACAACCCCATGCACCGCTACCGGCTGGGGGAGGAGTGGCTCGAGACTAGTGAAGTGGAGAGAGACTTAGGTGTACTGATTGATAGGAAACTCAATATGAGCCAGCAGTGTGCCCAGGTGGCTAAGAAGGCCAATGGCATCCTGGCCTGCATCAGGAACAGTGTGGTCAGTCGGTCCAGGGAGGTTGTCCTTCCCCTGTACACAGCGCTGGTCAGACCTCATCTTGAGTACTGTGTGCAGTTCTGGGCTCCCCAGTTTAAGAGGGATGTTGAGCTGCTTGAGAGGGTCCAGAGAAGGGCAACGAGGATGGTGAAGGGACTGGAGGGCAGGCCCTACGAGGAGCGACTACAGGAACTGGGACTGTTCAGTCTGGAGAAGAGGAGGCTCAGAGGGGACCGAATTGCTGTTTACAACTACCTGCAGGGAGGTTGCAGCCAGATGGGTGTAGACCTCTTCTTCCAGGCTGACGACACCAGAACGAGAGGGCACGGCCTCAAGCTACGCCAGGGGAGGTTTAATCTTAACGTTAGGAAGCGGTTTTTCACAGAGAGAGTAATTGCATATTGGAATGGGCTGCCCAGGGAGGTGGTGGAGTCGCCGTCCCTGGAGGTGTTCAAGAGAAGACTGGACGAGGAGCTTAGTGACATGGTCTAGCTGGGGGTTGTAGGGCTGGATGATCTTGGGCCCCTTCCGGCTCGGAGTGGCCTGCTAGGCTGTGAGGGATCTAGGTTGGTGTTACCTCTCTGGGATGTGTTCTCGGTCTCTGTACGGGTGTTAGATGGTGAGTTGGACTAGATGATCCTTGTGGGTCCCTTCCAACTCATAATATTCTGTGTGATTCTGTGTGATAAATCACTACTGCTGCCCAGATCTGTGATTAAGTAGGTCTGCACAGGATTAGTTGCCAGGTCTGTGCTCTGCTGTGGGCTGGTGACAGAAGACACTAAACAGCAGTAGAATGTCTTCTACTGTAATTTGAAGCCCATTAGCTGTTTTTACCTCCCATACATAACGTTTCCTGTTGGTTGACCAAAGATTGAACGTGCCTTTGAAACATTTGGAGGGGAAGTGACAAAAGTTTCAGTCTTTCCATTTACCGCTCGTGACCTTAGAAGTCTGCAGAGGGAAAAAACCCACAACATCGGAGGGCCTTGGGTTGCTGTGTCTGAGATGTGCAGACTGTATTCCTGCATCATATAGTGCTGTAAGCTCCCTCTCCCTACCAATCAGGCTTCTGAAGTCTGGGGGGAGGAGTGAGGGGTGTTTCTTCTCACAGGGGTGGTAGACAGGGTCTGATGTGCCCCTTGCCCCCCTCACCACCACCTTGTCCTCCCTCCTCCCTAGATGGGGACCCGCTGCCCAGCACCATGAGGATGAGCCGCTGCAGTCACCTGCCGGGAGTCCCTCCGGAGCACCCATCCACTCCTGATGGCAAGGCCGTGCCTGGTGGCAGCGGTGGCCCAGCCAGCAGCTGTCCACAGTACATCATGCAGGTGTCATCCAAGGATGGGCAGCTGCTCTCCTCTGTCGTGCGGACACTGGTGACACAGAGGTGCGTGGGGACAGCAGCATGGGACGGGTCCTTCCCCATCTGCCACCCTCCAGCCTAAGGGGAAGCTGAAGAGAAGACATGGTGCTGTGCTTCATTAAACATTGCCATGATGCACTTTTAACTCAGCCCTCATCCTGGCGTTGTTGCCGAAAACATCAGGATAAATCAAACGCTTCCTTTTCTTTTTTAGCGTTAGAAAGCAGGCACTACTGCATTCACAGCACTGGGCTGCTCCCCGAACATGGAAACTCAGTTTTAAAACTTCTCACTCTTTATCCATGTTGACAAATATTGAAACAGTCTAATTTTTACATTTTTATCCTTATACAAAAAAAGAAATTAATGTTCATCAGCTATAAATTGTATAATTCTCTTCATTGATTCAGCTGTCTTCTGTTGGTTATTCATGTCTCACTTCTCATGCTTGGTAGTCCACATTTTCGTTTTTGTCTTTTTTTTTTTTTTTTCCCCCAGGTAGAGAGCATTTCCCAACAATTGCTGAATTGTCTTTGTTAGTTTCTTCTTTATCTCAAAATATCCTTGTGGTCTGTAAATTCCACACTCCTTTTTTCCAGTTTTCAGCAAAATCTCTCTCTCCCAGGCTTTTTTCATTGAAGTGTATCAAGTTTGGTTTAGCAAAACTTAAAGTTTCAGTACTTTTCCCAAACTGTGTTCTCAGAGTAGCGGCTTATGACAAACCTCGCTAAATACTGGCAACAGTGGAAAATTACACTGCTTATGATTAATTGAAACAATTAATTAGAAAAGTCACTAGGAAAGTTGTATAATTTCCAACAACATCATAACGATTATGATACATAATGTGACACATTTCCTGAACCCTTCTCAAGCCAGTGTGACATTTTATCAGTGACAGTGATAAACCCTTCATTTCTGAGATCACCTGAGCTGGTGTGTGCAGAAGGGAGAGCTTTTGTTTCCAAGCTCTCAGCCAAGAGATTGACCTTCTCAACCCTGGCAATCAGTGGGGCTGAGCTGAAGCCGCATCTTTAGGTTATCAGTGTCAGGAGGAGCAGACTCCTTCTTTGGATTTTGGTACACCCCACTGGAAAGGTGAGTGGATGTAGGGAAGCAGTGCAGAAGAAACACTCACAGACAGCAACACAGGAGGTGTGTGTTTGGTACAGTCCTCCTTTTCAGTTCTACCAGTATCACTCCTTGACCTGCTTTTGTCATGTTGTCCCAAAGAGAGGGGAAACTCTGACCAGGGACAGAAGCTTTCTGCCTGCACATGCCTGCCTGAAGTTGAGTCCCTGCCTTCACACTACTACAGGACAAGGTTCTTTCATGTCCAGGAGTCCTTTGCTGTTGATGACTGAAAACAGTCTAAAATACAGGTTTGAAGATTGGCACTAGAATAAGAGATGCCACCCTGTACATCAGGAGTCATGGCACACATCATCACTAGCATGAGAGGTGCCCAGCTGAGGCAGATGGAAAAATTTTGTGACGCACTTTGAGATGTCTTGAAGAGCAGCACTGCTCTGTGAAAAGGTAGGAAATAGAAAAATACAGAAGCAGTTGGTTGTCTCTCACCTGTTCCCCTGCTGCTCTACACTTTCTGCCCCCCCACCCCTCCCGCGACCACAGAGGAGGTGTTTTAAACAAGAACACCCAAGTGCCTGCAACCATTAGCCCAGGAGCTTGGAATACTGATTACGGGGCAAACCACTCAAACTGCAAATGTTTCCCATACTGGTACAGTCATACCTCACCATTCATGAATTATGGGTCTCCTGGAGAATCCCGGGAATCGCCCAATCTGCTAATATGTGAATAGAGAAAAACTTTGAATATGTGATAGTGAAATCTGCGAATGTGGAAACAATGAATACAGGGAAAGCCACGAATACCTGAATACAAAGAAAATTGCGGACACGCGAACACAGAAGCGCGAATAAGTGAGGTATGATTTGTATTTCATGACACACACGGAGAAAGCCTAGATCACAACCTGGTGTGCTGACCAGTGATTTTTCTCTCCTCCTCCAGCAGCCCTTTCAATGACCGACCGATTTGCAGGATCTGCCACGAGGGCAGCAGTCATGAGGACCTGCTGTCCCCCTGTGAATGTACAGGGACCCTGGGGACTATTCACCGCAGCTGCCTGGAGCACTGGTTGTCATCTTCAAACACCAGCTACTGTGAACTCTGCCACTTCAGGTTTGCAGTGGAGCGCAAACCCAGGCCGCTGGTGGAGGTCAGTACATGGGGGCACATCCCCATAAGCGTAGCTTTGCTGAGCAGTTCATGTTTGTTTTTAAACAGGCACCACAAAGCCCTCGAAGCTCCGCTGAAGACAGAGCGGGCTGTGAGTTTTGGGCCTGGCAATCTGAGGGCAGGAGCTCAGGGGAAGGGCAGGAATTTCAAAACCCTCATTCTGAACCAAATTAAAGCAAGCGAGAAAGAGTGGGATGGATGGGTTTGCTTCACTGTAAACCTCAGTGAAGGTCTACGAAACACTGTGCAGCAAATTCCTAGAGTACCGGACAGCTTGGTTGGGAACGGAAGAGAGGGAGAGTAAGTTACAGTTTCTGCGGAATGTGAGACAAGTGTCAGGACTCAGCATGTAAAATATAGGTCAGGAATTTTTCTGTTCTTGCTTTTGAGAGGGAGGTAACAAACTGAGGAGCCTTAGAAACCCCGTTTCCATGTCAAACCCACCAGAAGGAATTGTTCAGTGTCTGGCATGTTCAGCCATTTGTGAATGACCCTTTGGCCTCCTCTTGCCTATGTACCAGACTCAGCAGTGAATTGGACAATTGTTTCTCCCTTATCAATGAAAATCCAGTTTTTGCCAACTACAGATGCTTTATCAGGTTCATTAAGTTTTTGAGGTTTTAGGCATTTATTTGGTCCTCATGGGAAAAAAAAGGAGAGAAAAAATCCAAGATCACTTTCTTGATACTGTTAATGATCTTTCTCCTTCCGTATTTTGTGTAATTTGAAAGAGGGTGGGGGGGAAGTAAAATTATGGTTTCTGCTGAAATTGAAAGTAAGTAAAAATATTGAAAAAATTAATGAGAAACATCTTCTCGTATCAGTTGGTGACACAGACACTCACATAATGAGCTGGGTTTAGGAGAACATGTCTTTCTTGTGCATTTCAGTTGCTCCTGTGAACTGCGTCTAGACTGGTGGAAGGATTTGGTGCTAAATATATATATGGTGCTTCTGCATGGAAGCTGGTCCCGGTTTGAGAAACGCTGCTGTTGAGTGTTCTCAGGCTGTCAGAGGCTAAGCAGCAAAACATTTATGACTGACCATTATCCAGTTTAAATGGTAAAATCTTTTGGACAGCTGCTCTGAGCCCATGCCAAGGAGATCTTGGCTGCAGCTTTGGCGCAAGGGCAATGCCGCTCTGAATTTGTCTTCTGAGAAGAACGATAAGTGATACTGAGGACAAAGTAAACAGTTTGATTTTAGAGCCCAGCTTCTTCAAGCTATTCCCTTGTGACAGCTCCTCATGAGGTTTGTGTTGCACAAATTGGACATGGCACTGGACAGAGCTGCTGATGATTGATGGAGTCAAAAGTGAAACTAAGCCTATCCAGGCTGGGCAGCTCTTGTTGCTTGACTGTTCCCTGATGAAGTGAGGCTCTTTTTTTGGCCAAAGCAGTAGTAAATAGTAGCAACAACGACAATGATAATTACAATAATAATGATAAATCTGCATTTTGTTTCTCATCTGAGTACAAATGAGACCTGTGTGCAAGAACATTTCTCAAACAGTTAAATGTTTTTCTCTTTACTGCCTAATATTTCTGGCTTGTCAGCCACTTTCACACACAGTATTTTAGTGCAGGGATCAACAATAGGATGCAGTTGCAGAAAACGTAATAAAAAAAGCAGTCCTTTTTGATCTTATAAAATGACTATGTTTTCACTTTAAAAGGGAATTGAAGAAGCATTTTTAAAGTTGAGAGCAGCAGAGAAAAAAGAGTAACAGAGATGAGTTGTACATAACGGGACAAATTGAACAGAAATTTAATCAAACCTCTTGATTTGTCTTAGTGTGATTTAAGTTTGTCCTGAGAGTTTATACGTACTTATTTAATACACAGTGCTTTGAAATGCAAAGACCTCCTCATGCAAATAATTACAGAAAATCTGGAAGTTCACAAAGCATGACTAAAGCAGATGCAAGTAGCCCGGTCCCCTCAACATCTGTGTCCTAAAAGCACTTTCCTGTCTGTTCTCTGTGTTACTCAGAGTATAAGGGCAGGGAAGAGATTTATCAGGTACAGTAGAACCATCTCTCACAAAAACCTGTGGTAATGTTCAGAGGAGTGACAAGCTGAAGTGGGCACCTGCTTTTAAGACCGTCTTGTGTGCATGTTGGGGGTGAGGGGTCAAAGTTCTCTTCATTTAGTGCGATACATAGTGAGATACATTAGTTCTCTGAAGATTCCCCTGAACTCAATAAAGGAAATGGTATGTGGTCCTCTTTTCACTGGAGGCGAACAATGAGTTTACCAATACATTTTAGGATGTCAAGAGAGACTGTTGTACTCATAAAGTGATTTGTACAGCATAGTCTATAGAAGCTTATCCATTAGTCATCATGTTGATCTTTTCTCCTTGAGGTCTTCTATCAGGGGAAAAAAAGGTATTTCTGACTATTCAAAGATACATTATTCTCTTTCTTAAAGGGGATAAGAGAAGGGGGAAAAAGGAAAAAGGAAGAACAAAAGAAAGAGAAGAGCATGGTGTTATGTTTTCTCCCCATCCCTGCACTGGACTGATTTTTCACTGAAAGAGTGATCCGGCATTGGAATGCATTGCCCACGGAGGTGGTTGAATCGCTGTCCCTGAAGGTGTTTAATGGTAGACTGGATGAGGTGTTGAGGGCCATGATATAAATGATATAGCTGTTAGGTTTTAGTTAGATTATAGGTTGGACTTCATGATCTTCAAGGTCATTTCCAACCTTATCAACACTGTGTGATTCTGTGATCCCTGCTTCTTAGTGGTTTAGCCATGGGTGTGGAAGAAATTTGTTTCAATGGAAATAAATTGAGATACTTCATACTTCACTTGCTTTATCTGGAAATGCCATGTCTGTTACTAGTGCTCAGGAGAGGCTGCAGCAGCAGTGAGCTTGAAATGAAGTAAACAGTGAGTGGTGTGTTTGGTTGTTCAGCCATATTTCTTGCTCCCTGTGTATATCATTGTGGAAGAAGCAGAGGATTTCTTGATGTACATCTTAATTTGATTCGAACAGACCAGTGAACCCGTTGCATTCTTCCTCCCTTGCTCCTCACCAAGCTGCTAGTTTTCCACAAGTTCATTATGAAATGAAAGCAAGGGCACCATAAAATTTTGTCTTAGGATGTCTTTTAGCTCTTTTTGATGCAGTTGTCCATGTTCATACTAAAGATGTGAGCCCATGCACTCAAACGGGAGATCTTTAGCTCTAACGCAAGGGACATATCTACAGCTATATCCTGCCCCCTGCATAGGGGGCAAAAATGCAAAGGGCACCATAAAATTTTGTCTTAGGATGTCTTTTAGCTCTTTTTGATGCAGTTGTCCATGTTCATACTAAAGATGTGAGCCCATGCACTCAAACGGGAGATCTTTAGCTCTAACGCAAGGGACATATCTACAGCTATATCCTGCCCCCTGCATAGGGGGCAAAAATGCAGAGAGATCGCTTCTGCTTTCTCTTCCCAGCTTACGTTATGCACAGCAGTGATTTGTTTATTTCCAACCATGATTTATGCCTTTTTCCTCCTGCAACGTTGGGTGAAGGAGCTATGTGATTTATCCTTTGGTAACACAAAGAGGCACATATTGAAATTGTCTTGGTTATGGGCTGAGCTATCTGGGAACTGTTGTGCTCCCACTCCGCTTCTGGTGGGAATTCTCAGAGGCTGGGCTGCTGCTCCTCAGCGTTGGAATCTGGAACTTCCTTATTTCCCAGTCACTTGTGAACTTGTTAGACCACAGTAGCAGTGGAGAGATAAGGCTATGTTGTTGTGAAGGAGCAAGAGATGGATTGTGATGCATGAAGAGTTGTTTTTCGTATGGAAGGTCACTGAGTCCTTCTGTTCATCTCCCTTCTGGAAGGCACCTGGCAAGCTCAGCCATGGAAAGTAGAAGCCACCAATGCCAACTACCCACAGCGTACTGGAGCTTTCTGTAGCATCTTTGGAGCTGCCATTTGGAGTCATGTTTTTGCTAAACACCGTTTCTATTGCAGCACTTGGCAGGCATCAGCAGAGCCAGTCTAGCCATTTCACTTGATGTCACAACTTCTTCAGATAAGGGGAATTGTTTGGGGACACCCAGAGCCCTACAGTCAGTTAAAAGGAGCTGTTTGCCAATATAATCCAAGAGACATACTTGTATACATTATCAGCAGGTGTCCATTCGCCTTCATCCCAGGACTCACAATACTGCAAAATTCAACTCAAGAAGAGTAGTCAAGGTCTGAACCCACCCCTTCTACCCTGTGGTAAATGTGCAGCAACCTTGTAGAGTCTGAGGGAAACCACAGGTGTGTGGGACATGTGCTTGGGCATGTGGGTATCTCATTATCAATGTGCCTGAGGATGACACATCTCAAGTAAACCCACCTCTTTCTCACATGTCTTGGTCCCCTCACTGCCTGTGTTTGACAAAAACTCTAGACAACAAGGGAAAGAGAAACTGATAATATGGTGATTGATATGCATTGGCCTGATGCTCCTTGTGAGTAGTCTGGAAGGATCTCAAAACCAGAACAGTGAAATTGAACTGCAGCAATTTCAATGAGTGACTTTTATAGGCCTTCGAGTTTGATATAAACTTTTTTAACAGAACAAATCCACAGAAAGAAAACCCCTCTAGAAATGTGAGACATTATTCATGTAGCTGCTCTTGCTATGTTTCAGCATAAAGATTAGGCCTGCTTTAAGCAACTATTATGCATCATCTTCATTTCAATTTCCATGTTGCATCTGTGTTTCTTCCACTTGGCTAAGTACAGAAACAAGACAAAGCTTGGCAGTACAGATGTGTTTATGTTAGAAAACAGCCAGCAATAACATAAAAATGGTACAGTGAATCGCCAGTACATTGCGATCTCTCCATTACGCCGCCGCCCATTTGCGAAGCAAATTTTTCGCAATTATGATTCAGCCGTCTGCGACCTGAGCTGGGGAACGCATGCGCAATTGACTCTGTTCTGCAGAGGGGCGGTGCCACGGTGCCTGTGGGGCGGGACTCATCCCGCCCTGCAGGGAGGGGGCTCGCAATGTCACACCGTGTCTCCATCCCTGACTGGGCAAACTGCACCACGAAAGTGAGGCAAGTGA
>WEKX01001556.1:0-19610 GCA_013390025.1 Pitta sordida | reverse complement strand
ATGCATATTAATGACCTCCACTTCTTTGCAAGGTTAGGGTTTTGTGAGGGCCGTCGCCTGTCCCTTTCCTCACGATGGAGGGGGTATAACTGTATAAGAACATTATGTGACCATACTAAGTCAGGCTTTTATTGCTTGTAAGTTACTTACATATTTTAAACCAATCAGGATTTGGTATCTATTGCAGACAATCAGAAAGCACTTAATTAACAATATAAAATGCATAAACAAAACGGCATGACTAGGATAAAAAACTAGTCAGGATAATCATATCATCACAATATTGGGCAGAAAGTAACTTCAGTTTTTCCCAATTTGTTTCTGGCTATAGAGCTCATGTTAGTAAAAAAAAAAACCAACGAAAAAACCCACCTATATCTATGCATAAAACATTTAAGCTGAGCTTATGTTATAATTTAAAAATTGCAAAACCTTACACTGAAATGTGGATTTGCTTCTTGTGCTAGACTTTGAATCATGCTGGTTTTATCAGCTGGGATTCTTTTTACTTGTTTTTCCTCTTCAGTGCTCAATGAAGTAATTTATTAGCATTTAATAGCTGTAATGAAGAGACATCAGATTTGCTGCATATAGACTTTAAAGGGGTCAAGCTTAAAGCCAGAAGCCAAACAAATGATTACTCAGCACAGTCACCAACTAGCAAAACTTTCAGAAATCAAAATCTGGAGGAACTGCATCTGTTAGTACAGCAAATAGGGCTGGCAGCAGATACTTTAAGTATGTCCGTCCTCCTTCTTTTCTTGACAAAAAAGGGCAAATTAAAAGGGCAAAGTGATGGAAATACTTTCATACCTTGTCTTCAGCTGTGAAAATAATCCCCCTGAGACACAAGCCACACAAGGAAAATTTGAAGCAGACATGGAGATTTCCAGTAGAAGCATGTCTGAATTAAAGAAAGTATTAAAAAAAATTTAAAATAATAGCCAGTGGTTTTGGTGACTTTTCTTTGGACATGGTGATTCTGTAAATCAGTTCTAAATTGCCCAGTTGTCATCTACCTCTGTCCTTCCTGCTGGTAGCATTTGCTGCCACCAGTTGGAGCCAGTCAAAGTTCACTTTTTCTAGGAAAATAAAAGTGCTAAGATGAAAGATTGTTATTATAAATATTAATTCTTAAATTATTAATTAAAATAAACAGTAGTTATTATTTTTATTGCATCTGTCTTTCTGGAGACTTACCAAGCGTTTTTATCTATCATGTCTTTAGATTGCATATATTTGAGCTGGTGGATGAGGACATTTACACTGTTGGCAACAGCAAATTTGCTTTGCTGTTGATTTAAAATGCAAAACGTGATTTTTTTTTTGTTCTCTTGAATGCATACATTGCATTGAATGCATACCTTCCTAATTGGGAATACAGTCATTCAAAACAGAGTGGGAGCATTATAAAAATACATAGATAAAAAGTGATCCTGCTTTTCTCACATTTCCACAAAATCTTTTATTCTTGACACATCTTGAAAGCACTTACCTGATACAAGCATCTGAAATGTAAGGAATACGAGTGGTCTTAAATTATAAAAGTGGATAAAAGTAAATCAGAATAGCAGTAAGCCAGACTGATGTTAAAAGAATCCAATATTGTGTAATAGGACCTGCAATAAATTTTATAGCTTTTTATGGTGCAATTTAGCAAGTACACGATTTGTTTTCTTTATCAGAGAATACCACCTTCAGTTCTAATTTCACCTTGGCCTTGCTCAGCCCATCCCTACACATACTCACAGAGAACCTCATCGCCATGCACTTCCCAGGTACCCTGTTGCAGCTTCCACTACCTTTGGATTTGCTTCTTGGCCTTTAGTGTGACCAGCAGTTCCCTCCAAAGCCATGCCAGACTCTTGCCTTCCTTGCCCAGTTTCTTCCTTCTGGTTTTCAGCTGGCAAAGCACCCAAGGTCCAGATTGCAAACCAAATTATGGGGGGTGATAGCAACAGCCTACAATACTGTCCTTACACCTAGGAACCAACCCTATGATCACAGAATCACAGAATCACAGAATCAGTAAGGTTGGAAAAGACCATAGAGATCATCAAGTCCAACCTATCACCTATCACCCGTTACCTAATCTAGTCTCGTCAAACCTGTTACCTAACCTGACCTGTTGCCATCCTACTACCAACACCTCATCCTACCCTAATATCTAGGTCATGTCACCAAGAACTTCATCCAACCTTTTCTTAAACACCTCTAGGGACGGCAACTCCACCACCTCCTTGGGCAGCCCATTCCACTGGGAGATCACCCTCTCTGTGAAAAAGTTCCGCCTAATGTCAAGTCTGAATCTCCCCTGACGCAGTTTAAGACTGTGTCCTCTTGTTCTATCACTGGTAGCCAGAGAGAAGAGACTGACACCCAGCTGACTACAACTTCCCTTCATGTAGTTGTACAGAGCGATAAGGTCTCCCCTCAGCCTCCTCTTCTCCAGACTGAACAATCCCAGCTCTCTCAGTTGCTCCTCATAGGGCCTGTGTTCCAGCCCCTTCACCATCCTTGTCGCCCTTCTCTGGACACGCTCAAGGATCTCAACATCCCTCTTAAACTGAGGAGCCCAGAACTGAACACAGTACATGTTGCAGCTATCTGCTGTGCTTTATTCACTTCAGAAAACAAACAAAAAAATAAAATACTAGAAGTGTATCATAGACATCCTTAGAATGACAAATAGAATTTTCCCACTTTCAGAACTTGAAAATATAGAAAAATTCAAGAAGAAGCCTTGGCTCATTCAGACATCTGCAATTAAAACATTCCCTGGCATTTGAGTTAAAGTAGGGGTTAAGCTTAAATAAGAGCAGACTCATGTACAAAGATGACATTGTATTAGCATAATACAGTTACAGAGATCAAACAGTTTTGTTTTCAAGTGTCAAATGCTCAGGCCTCTGTCTCTGGGATATCTCCGTGAGCTGCCACCATGTTCTTTCTAAAAGCACCTATTAAAGTCAGTAACGCTGTGCCAGTAACTGATCTAAGCAGGAAACCCAAAACCTGAAATATAAATATTTTTCAACTGAAAAGGAGCTGTGAAATGTTCATTTTCCTTGGCAGAACACTAAGTTTCAAGTCACTCAAAATGTTGCATTGCACTAGGCATTGTAGTCTGGGAGACTGTGTTTTGAGCAACATGCAGTTAGGCCGTGTTTCAAAATGTTTCACTGAAAAATGTTAAAAAAAGGTTTTCAAGTAAAAAAAAAAAGTCAGAACAAAACTGTTATGTAATTAATTTTTTGGGTGGGAATGGAGAGGGGTAATAAATGGTCATCCTGGTCTTTAAAAATGCTCTTCATTCAAGAGAAAATTTCTAAAACAACACATGTCATAACAGTCCTTCTCTGCTTAAAGCCCAAGGCAAAATGCTCCCACTGGTATGAAAACAAACTGGCATGAAAACAAACACAGCAGTAATTACCAGCAGTTCTGCTTGTGTACAGACTGCTTTCTCTAAATTCACCACAGCTATCAGCATGAAAAGGGCAAAACTCACCAATATGTTTGATGTGTTAAAGCTAATTTTAGTTCAAAGAAAAATATCTTTAGGAAAGATCATTTCTTCCTGTCCTCTCCCCTCAGTTTTGTGTCTGATAACTATTGAAATAACCTGCTGCTGGGGTAATGCCAGCAGTGATTTCTTTAAAATCACTTTTCCAAGAAAAATGTAGTGAACTAGAAGAGCTTTCCTCCAGAAACAGGTTGTAGCCCTAGGATGTGATTGGGATAAAAAAATATGCACATAATTTACTTAGCATTTGTGAGTTATCTAGTTGGAGTTATATCTGTACTGACAAGCACTTCCAGGATTTGGCCTTTGGCAATGGTGAAGCAGCTCAAAATTGTGGAGATGACTTACAGCAGTTTTCTGCTGGCAGCTCATTTTGGTCAGGAGAGATAAATTCGGAGTCTGAGCCTCTCTAGGGTCTTCTGGTTCTGGATTGCTGCTTGTTGTAATGATTTCTTCCCTGACGAGGTTTGAGGCAAATTGGGGCTGAGCCAAAGAAAAAAAACAAAATAAACCACCCTCCCCCTCACCAGGTTCGGAAAAAAACCAAGGAAAGTGTGAAAAGTACAAACTATTTACTTTAGTAAACAGACAAGTTAAGATACAACAGTATTAAACAACAAAACCTGAGATATCCCACAAATTCTGTAATGCAAAGAGTCCTGTGATGTGGAAAGTCCTGAATGTGAAGAGTGCTGTTGGTCTCGATGAGATTCCAGGAGACAGTCCCAGAAGAAATTCCTCAGGTGCACAGAGAGCAGCTAGAGCTCAGAGTCCTGATGCAGGCACTGCAGGGGAAAGCAAGAGATGATGAGGAAGAACCCCCGGGGGCAAGGGAAGGGAATTGCAGGCCCTCTCTCCCTCTTCTAGTGGCNCAGTTTTTGGATTTTTTTTTTTCTCATCTTCTGGACAGAGAGAGAAAATTACCTTGGTGTTGCTAAGGACCAGTATCCACAACAAAATTCCTCATAAACTGAAGCCCAAACACAAAGATATGGAATATATGCACACCACCCTAGGACACTCCCCCAAGTGTAAGCCATCACTTCGCTGGCACCTTGTGCTGATGCCTCAGCCTGTATCCCTTTTCAGAGGAGCAGTTTTCCTGGCTTCAGTTATGTATCCTAGGCAGGATGAAATGATCCAGTTAAAACTAAACTGAGCCCATTCACTCATCTCTGGAGTTTCAGATTACTGTATTTGGCACTGTCAAATAAACATCTCTTTAAATTATCATTGACAGGTGTCATGGTTTGACCCTGGCTGGATGCCAGAGGTTCACCCACAACCTCTCCTGGAGGAAAAACTGGAAAATAAAACCGGTCACAGGCAAAAAAGCAAGGTAAACTATAAGTAAAGAATATAAACGANTTTTTCTTCTCTCCCGAATATGTTTATTCACAGAGACATCTCTATCTCTTTAACCTTGAATGCCATGGCAGCGACTAAGCTGAGAGCTGAGCTGTTAACCCCCATGCTGCCAGAGCAGCAAAAAACCCCCTAAACTAGGACAACAGGTGACTTTAACAGTTTTCACAGATCTGGTTTCATGTCCAGTTTTAGATATTGGGTAAAATTTTGGAAGACAGTACTGGGCTCATGGACCAAAAGTCCCCCAGGGACTGTTGCAAATCCACATGAAATTTCTGAGCACTAGAATTTGCATTCAATTGAAGGAAGTGTGGAGATACTAAATTCAACTCTACTTTGTGAAGCAAATGCAACAAATCCTTGCATATGTATACATGTGTCAGTGACAACCATTGACAGAATTTGTGAACACCTGCAATTCCTGTTGAGATCAAACGAAAGTACAAGTGCTCAGCATTTCTCTCCCTGGTCATCTTTTAAACAAGTACTTTTCACAAAACTTTTTTTTCAGTCAGCTTTAAAAGCAGAATCTCGACTATCAGGTGCTTTCAGTTCCTCTCATTTTCTTGGAGGTTTGTGTTCCAGGGACTCCTGGAAATTGAACTAGGGGAAGGTTGCAATTAGTCCTGTATAGAAGCAACCAAATCTAACCTGCAACTATGTATGTACCTTTGGGGTGTTTTTAAGTAAAGGGAGCTAAACCTCCAAGGAAAGTGGTGCAATATCTTCACACATGACTTTATAGCATTCTCTATAAAGCTGCAATAAAATAAAAAGCTGTTCAAATGTAAATGTATGTCTCCTTGTTTTTACAAGCTCTGCTGAATCAAACTCTGCTGTTCTCCCCTTCATACTGATGGAGTGGAGGCGTCAGCAAGTGACTGTGTGGGTGTTTATTTGCTTGTTGGGGTGAACTCACCACAGCTAGTTGAGGAAAGGGAAAATAAAAGCACAGTATTGAGCCTCCCTCTTTAACTAACATCTTCCTTACAACTTTTTGCTTTTAGTAGTACAGAGCAGTTATGAAGCACTTTCCACATTGTTAGGATTTTAAAAGTATTCCAGCAAATTAAAAGCCTATCCCCACAAAAAAAAAAAAAAATTATGAACATTTTTTGCTTTCTCCTAAATTTCTGAGTTGTACACAAGAAAGGGTCTTTCGGTGCTGATTTCCCCTACTGCAGTTAAACCTCACAAAAATTCTGTGAAGTAGATAATTTTCTATTTCCACCTAAGAGATGGTGAGGTTGAAGCAAACTTGTCTCCTGACTTGTACCGTTTTGCTAGTGCGAGATTAGCTGCTGGTTGCACTCAATTTCTTGACCGTTATTTTCCCCCTATGAAGACAGAGAGGTAAATCCAGTATTTGTTTTCATGGTGTGGGCATTTGGGAAAAGTGGAAGCAGAGGCTGAAAATTGTAGAGGGATAGGATACCTGGAGGAGAAATATTCGTTAACTTGCACATTGGTCTTAGCCTTGTCAAAGCACTTGAGTCCTGCTGCTCCTCCAAGTCATTGCTGTAGCAGTATAATAGGGAAGTACAGGAAAAAAGAAACAAACCCAAGGTGGCTGCAAATTAAGAGCACGAACCGGTGAAGGGATGAAGTTGTTGCTTCCCCAGACTTAGTTTCTGGAACTAAAGAGACAGGAATTCTACAGCCACGTGTAACACACTGGGAGGAATGAGATGCACGAAGTATGGGTAACAAGGAGGAAGAGCTAGATGTTTTGGTACATCAGGAGAGATATGACATAGTTGCCATCACAGAAACATGGTGGGATGAGTCATATGACTGGAGTGTTGTGTTGNAGAGGATGTACCACCATTGGAAGGAGGGGAAGGTAATTCAAACATTGTTTAAGGATGTTGTTAAGTCATGTAGAAAAAAAATTAGAGATGGAAAAGCTCAGTTTGAGCTTAAATTGGCCACTACTATACAGGATAACAAGGCTTTTACAAGTACATTAATGGCAAAAAAAAGGACAGGAGAAATCTCCAATCGCTACTGGATAAGGAGGGAAACATAGTCACTGGAGATAGTTAGTTAGATGGTTAGGTCTACACTGTACTGATCAGGAATTGGTTAGATAATAGAGCTCAGAGAGTGGTGGTTAATGGTGCTGTGTCCGGTTGGACACCAGACCCTAGTGGAGTCCCCCAGGGTTCAGTGTTGGGACCTGTCCTGTTCAATATCTTTATTGATGATCTGGACAAAGGGTTGGAGTCTATTATTAGCAAGTTTGCAGATGACACCAAACTGGGATAAGTGTTTATCTGGTGGAAGGTAGTTGGGCTCTGCGAGAGAGACCTTGACAGGCTGGACAGATGGGCTGAATCCAATGGCATCGGTTCAACAAGTCTAAGTGTCGGGTCCTACACTTCCGTTATAACCCTATGCAGAACTATAGGCTGGGGATGGAGTGGCTGCAAAATGCCCAAGTGGAAAGGGATCTAGGAGTGCTGATTGTTAGAAAACTTAACATGAGCCAGCAGTGTGCTTAGGTGGCCAGAAAAGCCAATGGTATCCTGTCCTGCATCAGGAATAGTGTTGCCAGTAGGACTAGGGAAGTTATTATCCCACTGTACTCAGTGCTTAGACCACATTTTGAGTACTGTGTCCAGTTTTGGGCTCCTCAGTTTATAAAAGGGATGTTGAGATCCTTGAGTGTATCTAGAGAAGGGTGACAAGGATGGTGAAGGGGCTTGAACATAAGCCCTATGAGGAATGACTGAGAGATCTGGGGTTGTTTAGCCTGGAAAAGAGGAGGTTGAAGGGTGACCTTATCGCTCACTACAGCTACCTGAAAGGGAGTTGTAGCCAGCTGGGGGTTGGTTTCTTCTCTCTGGCTACAAGTGATAGAACGAGATGACGTGATCTTAAACTGCGTCGGGGGAGATTTAGACTGGAAATTAGGAAGAACTTTTTCACAGAGAGGGTGATCTCTCAGTGGAATGGGCTGCCCAAGGAGGTGTCACCGTCACTAGAGGTGTTTAAGGAAAGACTGGATGCTGTACTTAGTGGCATGATCTAGATAATAGGATGGTGTGTTGGTAACAGGATGGCAATAGGTTAGGTAACAGGTGATAGGTTGGACTTGATGATCTCTATGGTCTTTTCCAACCTTACTAATTCTGTGATTCTGTGACCAAGGAGTTCAAGGATGTATGAGCCTTATCTAGTTCTGCTGGCATGAAAAAAACCCAACACAAACCATAAAAGGATGTTGCAGGACAGGTTTGACCAAATCTTAAAGCTTACATTGGCAAAAATTGAAGGGATGGGTAGTCTTCCTGTTCAAATACAGTCGGCCCTCTTGCACTTCTCGCCCCCCATATTGCGGCTTCAGACCTTAGCAGCCTGATTTTTTAGCGTTATAGGAGACCCATTTCACAACTGCACCAGCGCAACCAGCTGCGGCGACAGCAGAATGGGTGGTTGTGGTGGCTTGGGCAGCAGCAGAGGGGGTGCGGGCGGTGGGGACGGCGGTGCAGGTGGTGGCCGCAGCGTGGCTGTCATTCAGTGTGGAAGTATGGCTTCGCGGACTGTGATTAAGACCGCAGGTGCACAATATAGAAGACCCAGCTGTATTGACTGGTGTGATGAGGTTTTCGTGTTTAAAGCCCTCAGTGTACTGTTACAGGTTGAACTGCTTTCACCTCTGGTATCTCAAGCCCTGTTTGTAGAAATGTGGTCATGTGGGCTTCGTAGCTATCCAGTCTTAACTTTTGCTTCAGCAGCTGACTTTCAGGCACTCTGTTCTGCAAGAATTAATGCCTTGTTAATAAAAATATCCTTGCATGCATTCAACTCTGCTTGCATGGGGATACCTGAAAGCAGGCTGAAAATGGCTTTGCGAGTTTTACAAGCAGAATGTTAAAAACAAAACAAAAAGAAACAAACCCTAAACTAGCATGGAAAATATGACCTGCTCGCTCAAGTTGTGAGGAAAGCAGAGTCTTTACACATTAAGAAGGGGGTTTCTCAAGCAGCTTAACAGATGCACTAGGCAAAACACTTCCCCTTCTCCAGGCATCCATTGCCACATCTGAATGAATGATGCAGTAGGCACACACGGAGAGAGATGGACACCAGCATTATTCGAGGGGGAGAAGTGCAGGTGGGAGCTCTGCAGGGACAGCCAAAGCCACATCCTGCGCATGGTCTGCGTTCCCTCCTCAGAGGGGCAGGTCTGCATTTCGCAAGTGAGCAGCTCACCTTGGGTAAAACGTCCTCCCCTCTGTGCTGAAACTTGCTTTGTCTGCATTTTGCCTGCAGTGGCTGAGGAACCCAGGCCCCCAGCATGAGAGGCGGACTCTCTTTGGAGACATGGTGTGCTTCTTGTTTATCACTCCACTGGCGACCATCTCTGGCTGGTTGTGTCTACGAGGAGCAGTGGACCATCTGCACTTTAGTAGTAGGCTAGAGGCTGTTGGCCTCATTGCACTCACTGTGGCACTCTTCACTATTTACCTCTTTTGGACCCTAGTAAGTATTGGAGGTTTTATTCAACTCACACAAATAAGAGAAAGAATAAAGCAGAAAATGAGTTAGAGAGTGCTGTAGAGCGTGTGGACCATTCCACAAAGCGTTGCTAATATTTGCCCTCTGTACTGGTAAATGTAAATGGCACCTGCAAGAAACCTTTAGGTTCCACACCATTCAGGTTCTCTAGAAAACCAGAAAGACAGTCTGCTTTGGGGTCAGAGTTCTCAAATCCCTAACACTCATGAGGACAACAAGAGGGAGACAGGGAAGTAACATGGAGGAGCTCAAGACAGATGCTACAAGAGGGAGTTTCATCAAAAATAGTGTGCACAAATGGTGAAGGCACAGCTCCCCCCAGAAATATAGATGAACAACTTGGCTGCCATAGAGGATTCAGATTTTTTCTCTAATGTAACCCGAGGCCAGTTTTGCAATTCAGAACCACTGGATGTGGATGCATCCCATACTTTCCTCATTGCTCATGCTTGTGGTGCTGGGGGAAGTCCACAGCAGAGCACACCGTATGCCCAGGTCTCTGGAAACACAGCTGCCTTCACAGTGCAGATTAAGTTGCATACTGCTGCATTTTGTGCCCCAGCACGAGTCCCTTGCAAGTCAGTCCATCCTAAGAGCAACTTATTCTGTGCCAAGTTGTTAAACCAAGATCAGTTCTTGGCCCCAGTGCACCGACAGTTGGCCCAGCAGAAGTGAAGGGAACAGATTGGACAGCTGCCAAAATAAGTGTTTATCAAACCAGTGTCTAGCATTTCACTAGAAACTCCAGGTTACCACTGAGTCTGACTTTTCACACCTCTGGCTCTGGTGTGGGAAGGTGGATGCAGCTGGGGAGCATCCACAGAAAAGCTTGTGTGACGGGACAGGGCTGTGCTCCTGTGACAGCTAAAGCTCATCTGAGCCTGTGCTGCCCTAAGTGGGGTCAAGCCCATCCTGTGAAACCCTGTCACACATACGGGACTGCAGAGTAATGTTGGCAGCAATCAACAGTAGAGAAAGCCTGGAGTTTTGCCTCAGTCTTGTGGAGTTTCTTTTTGTTGTTTCTGCTTTTCTGAGGAGCAGCAGCACTGCCCTGTGACAGGCCATTTACTCCAGCAGCAAGACCACACTTGTACTTCCTGCAGTTCTGTGTGTAGATATGTCTGGTGGATATGCAAGCAAAACTTGTCCAAATTTCCTTTGTGTAAGACTGTCTTGGAAACACAAATGCTGTCCCGTTTACCTAATACACTTAATTTACCATCGGAAGCTGTAAAAGGCAGTCTGTAGTTTCATTTAATTAGCTATGACACATGGACTCATCTGACCTGGTTTATTAACACTACTGCAGTATCTCTATTTTAGTCCCTACTCCTGTCTATTGCATCTGCAGAGTAAGAGATGAAAGTCCCTTCTATCAGCTTATAACTTTTACCCCTTCAAAAGCATAGAGCGAAATGTGCTATTGGCACTTGGAGAACACAGTCATATTGAGCCTGATGTAAATGCATACCTTTGCTGATTTAATCTAAATACAGTGTCTTTGATGTCCTCTGAGTTGCGGACAGTTTTAATTTCAGTCTAAACTCCTATTCAGAGATGGATGGGCTAAGAAAGCACCATAATTTTTGGAAGCATGAGAATACTGCTTAGTTATGGTTGTGCAGGGAATATGGGGTAAATTACACACAATATCATATAAGACTCCTTTAGGTCATGGGAAAAATACAAAAACTAAAACTTCACTTTACTTGCAATAAATCAGCTTTTCTTCTCTGGGGGCAAAAGCTGCATATAGATTATTTACACACCACAGTTATCCCAGTGAACAGGAGAGATGCTATTTTTAGCATTCAAGAAGCTGTTTTATCTCTCCCTCTAAAACAGATGAGTTATCCATGAAATGCTGTTGCTTTTCTTCTATATTTAATCACTGCAACTGATGTACATACACCAAAAAAAGTGCCTCCTACTTCCAAGAAAAGAACTTCAGACACGCACAAAAAAGGAGATTGCTATTTAAACTAAGCATTCAGGGCCCCACTCCATTTGTTCCTGTGTGCAGATCATTTAGATTCCTCTAAAACCTAGCAGCAGCTTGGAGTAGGACAATTTGATCCATTAGCTTCCAGTATAACATAACCACTGGTTTAAAATGAAGGCTAGACCAATTTAAAAAGGTAGACATCATCCCTGCAGTCTTACTGAAAAGGCCAAGAAGGGAGTTTAATGCGCTAAGGACCAAAGCAAACCTAACTTTTTTTTCAGCATCTCAAGAATTTCTTATCCAGTGTAACAGTTTAGGGTCAGTAACTGTGACCCTGCTGGAATTCAGTAGCTGACATCACTGCGCCAGGCAAGAACCCACTGTAAACAAGCTGTGAAACTTAACTAGGGTATCCCGTGAAAATATCTTGAACAAGCAGGTAAAGGCTGGCTTCACGATGCAGCTGTTACTCAAACAATCTCATGTGATGCTTGCTGAAACCTCAGCCTAAACTTTATCCCACTCTCCCGGAGCACTCACTGCATTTTGCACGACATCCACCTTTGCAGATGTTTGGAAGTTTTCACCCTCCTCACCACCCCACATGATTTCTGCTGATACGCTACAGTGTCTTTTTGAAAGAGATCTGCTTTACCTTCCGGGAAGTAGAGGAGGTTGAAAGGTGAGAAATCAATTCATCTGTTTGAAGAGCTGTCTTTGGGAAATTGCTTAGTAACAAATTGCTTAGTAAACAAATGCTTTATAGGTTTCCCTCATTAATAGACATTTAAAGATCTAGTTTAAAACAAAACAAACACAAAGTATTTTTTAGCCCTTGTATTAAGTCAAAAGCACCTTTTTTTTTCAGAGTTCAATAAAGAAAGGATACATTCACTGCATAGGTCTCTCCAGCCCACAGCTCAAAGGTCCCAATCCAATTTAGTTTGTTGTTCATGGTTTCTTTTTTTATTTCAACCTGCACATGTGCATCATCTTAACACAGATACAACTCCCAGAACACTTGGCTGTCACTATAATAAGTAGTAAACTATTTGTTAAAAACATGGGGCCAAGCTATCTTGCATATTCATAGCAGTCGTCCTTCTTCCACAATAAGGTTAAAATTGCTCAGCTGATTAAAAAAACCAATCAGAGACAATACAAAGTGAGATACGTTATCAAATGGCTCACACTGATCTGATTGCCTCTGTGCCATCCTGACTTTGATGCATTCAGCAATAAAAGCTTTACAAGGTAGGACATATGAGCCTGTCAGTGACTACACAGTTTAGCTGCCTGCAAGCCTTCACCATCCAAACAATTACACTACTTGTCAGTTTAACCTGCAGCACGAAACTTATCCCCAACTCATTCTCAGTGTGTCTGCCAACAACTAGTTCTTGGGAAAGACAGAGACAGGATGCCTGATTTTTCACGCCATAAAAAAGGGGCAATGAGAGGTAGGCAGCAGCAGAGAGTAAAGCACAGGCTGCTTTTCTCCTCTGCTGTTACAACTTAGGGCACAAGCCATCCGCATAGTAGTTCTCATCTTTTCATGCTTTTTGCCCATTAGGCTGCTGATTAGGATTTTTATCCACCCAAAGGCATTTGCCCCCGAGCCCCAGCTGATTCTTTCGGGGAGCTGTGACTCAACCTAGTGCATCTACCTCTGCTCTTTCCCCAGGTGTCCTTCAGGTATCACTGCAGACTCTACAACGAATGGCAACGGACCAACCAGAGGGTGATTCTGCTCACCCCAAAGTCTGCCAACGTACCCCCCACCCAGCAGTCCCTGCTGGACCTCCAGCCCCCCAAAAGGAACTTGAAGGAGACAATCGTTTGATTTGTGCAGTTCTGCACAGGGGCCCGGAACTGAACCCATTTTCCTCACACTGTCCAGAACCCAGGAGCGTACTTTTCCAATTTACAGACTCTTGGCAGAGGAATAAACTGCTGTTTTAACTCAAGTCATGGATGCTGCATTCATATAATATTTGCTAGGCTGCCAAACTCGTTTATTTAGCAGGTACTGTATGGATTCTACACACTCCTTTTGGTTCTTGCATCATCAAGTGATGCAAACTTTTTTATTACTTATTGAACTGTGGTAATTAACAATGCAAAACAGGTTTTAAAAAATGCTTTGTTTTTATGATTTCATGTTCCTACAGTACTATGTCGTTAGGTAGCTGGACAGTAGTCCATACTGCTTTCTCTCTCCTAAAGCACAGCAATGGCATTCTTCCACTTGATTTTTACCTTCAGGACCATTATATCAATACTTGGACTATTGAAATTTGTCTGTTGCGAGTTCTACAAATTGGCATATTATTTAAATGCTATAAAGTGATTAGAAAATTATCTTCTCTATTTTCTATTTGGCCGGTAAAGTTCAATAGGAAAATTCTTCAGTAATAAATTTAGCACGTGCAGAAGCAAGAAATCACACAAATTGCAATAATCTTCCCATCAAAAGTAGCGTAGTATATAGCACTGGGGGAAAAAACTGTTACTTTTTGCACACAGAAGCAACAAAGTAAGCATCACATTCTTCACTGAAGTGCATGTTCTGCTGATGTGATTTCAAACAGCCAATTTACTCTGCATTTACACTGAGCTGAATTTAACTCCAAGACTTACTTTTTTCAGGAGAAGTCTGCACACATAATGAATGAGATCATCAGACAAGTTGTAGGAGGCAGAAACCCGTCTTGCATAAAAAGCAGCATTATTCTAAAGCTGAGGACTTTTCAGCTTGACAGGTGGATTTGGCAGAGTGTATGTAAATCTTGACCTCCCATGGTACCACTGACACCAAGGCACCCTCTAAAAAACTTAATACAGAGGCTACTGAACAAACTGAATTCAGAGGGTAAAGACTAGACCTTATTCCTGGATGCCATTATTTATTTCCCCTTGGGTTTATGCCCAATTCCTTCAGCAATTCTTCATTCTCAGAGAAGACTTAGGTAGTTTATTCTGAATAACTAAACAAATTTTCACTAGCAAATGCTGCTACGACTAGAATTTGATGCAACCCCCCTTTCAACAGATTATTTTTTTAGGAATGTGCACAGAAGGCAATATCATCATGTGCTTTGTTTTCCAAAATCTGCAGGAACTGAAAGTAAAAAGGATCACAGGGCAGGAAGGCTAACAATTTGCCACTTGGAAAGTTCAAGGTATTATGTGTGTCAACCATCAGGTATTATGTGTGTTATCTGTCAGACAGGAACTTATTTGATGCTGTGTGTGCTCTGTGGGAGGAAAAAACCTTAGTACACAAAGCCAAACCTGTTAACTTCTTTACTCTGTCTGTGTACCAGTCTTTATGTAAGCATGTTTTTTAATTTAACAATATTCTTTGTAACTGTCAATCATGGGGATAAAACTGTACTATATAAAGCAATAATAGCCTCATTTTGACCTACAGCTACTTTCAAGGCAAGCCAAGACATGTAAGAAAATCATGAACCTGCAGACCTACAGTCATGCAACATGGCTGGCACTGGTCACATGTTTTGCTGTGAAAAACTGCCTCTTCTCCAGAGAAAACTGTAGAAGACTCTGAAAACATGGATATCACAAACCTTGTCATAGCCTCAAACTTGTAGTGCTTTTTTTTTTATTATTTCTTTTTTAAACCCTCTTCCCAAAGGTAACTTAACCATGTGGGTAGAAGACTCTACACTTAAGGAGAGTTCCAGGTTAAAAGAAAATTTGCTGGGTCAGGACACTAAGAGATGGCGGTTTTTTTCAATGCTTATTCACAGAATCACAGAATACTATGAGTTGGAAGGGACCCACAAGGATCATGTAGTCCAACTCACCATCTAAAGCCCATACAGAGACCGAACTCACACCCCAGAGCGGTGAACATAAACCTAGTTCCTTTGCTTTAGGCAACTCTTCTTCAGAACTCTTTGGGAGATACTTCAGAAAACTGTCCCATGAAAGAAGCATTATTCCTATTAAGTACTACTGTTTGGTTTGCTTAATGGAACAGAAAACGAGGATGATAATGATACAGAACTAAGTGGAAACTACAATAACAATTATTCAAATGAAGCTGCAAGTTATATGCACACAGATTGGCACAGTGACTTGGCCAGGCTCATCAGTGTGATTTCAAATTTTACTTTTTTTTAAAGACAGTTTGTTTCAGCTGAAGAAGGCACCTTGAAGCGGACAGAAAGTGTGGTCCAGCTTGGCACACACATGGCTAATTTAGTTTCTGTGCTTTTTGCAGCAGCCCAGCAGATCTGACTGCTGATGTCACAGGAGTAGTGTCCCACGTATTTTCTTGAGAGAAAAGTGCCAGAAAGGTCTAATCAACACTTACAACTGCTTTAAACACATGGGGAAAAAAGCATACTCATATTTTTCCTTGTTTTTCTTAGAACATAAAGAATAGGAAGTGGGAGTTACTACTTCTTGATCCCACTTCTGCTGTGAACTAAAGACTTAAAATCAGAAGGACCTTGTCTGATGAGACTTGCTTTTTCTGCTACATCAAATCAAAACATCCACTAAACCCTTTAAAACTGGATTATTAGAGTAAATTTCATACAACAACAGCAATACTCATTTTTGTCTGGGTAGATGTGAAAGACCAAATTAACTGCAGCAGAAGCCACAACTACCAAAGCTCCTGGCAGTACAATGACACCTTTATTATGCTACCCTTAAAGAGCTCTAGCTAAGCAAAAATAAAAGTTAATTAATTTAAGGATAAGGGACCACCTTTTTGTTTTTAAAATGTCACTCAATTTCCTTCTCAGCAACTCTAAGCTTTCTTTTCATGCAGCTGGCCTTTGCCATTTACATACCTTTCTCATGGAGGAAGTTATACAGAAGGAACAGTGTTTAAATCAGTATTTTAAGCTGGAAGTGATAAAAGTAGTCTATTACAATTCAATATGAATGAGTGCAATGCAAAGTGAGGAAGTTTTACTTCTACATAGTCTTGCACAGAAAAGACTACTACATTATATAAAGATTTAGAAATACCATAGTTTTATGTTCAACTGGAAGCCACAACACAAGCAGTTCTAAAGATACTGCAGTTTTTGGTGTGGAGTGTGGGGTTTTTTTTTTCCTTTACTCAACTGTGTACGTAGTTGTGCCAGACTGAGATCTCATCCTGTCATTTACATTTCATTTATTAAAAACAGCTTTGCACCAGTTCCACAGTACAAAGTCAAACAATGTGCATAAAGGGAGTTGCAGCCAATAGATGCAACTGGCCCCTGATGCAATGGATACCACCAGAGAGATATGAGAAGACATACTGTGAGAGACACATGCACCAAAAGAGCTGAAGAAGTTTTCACTTTAAATAACTTTCAATAATTAATAAATTTAATATCTTTATTACTTTTTATGAGACCAAGCTCCATTTAACACAAAACAGGTTAATCAAACAAGCCTGTTCCTTGCAAACAGAATTGAGTATTGTGTATTTACTGCCAAATACTGGTTTGGGGTATTCAAATGTATCTTCTGAAGATATCAAATAATACAAAATCATATAATCACACAATTAAGGTTAGAAAAGACCTTTAAAATCAAGTCCACTCTCTGATCCTGCATGACCACATTCACCAGGTGGCACATCCACAGGTTTTTTGAACACTTCCAGGGATGACTATTCCACCACTTAACTGGGCAGCCTGTTCCAATGCCTGGCCACCTTTTCAGTGAATGAATTTTTAACTTTAACCAGTCTAAACCTTGCCTGGGGTTGCAGGGGGCTGTTGTGACCTGAGGGCAGCAATAGCACTTCCCCTTGTTGCACATTACAAATTTGGCCTCATCCCATGGATCCAGCCTGTCCAGATCCCTCTGCAGAGCCTTCCTGCCCTCCATCCAGATCAACACCCCACCCAATTTGATTGTGTCTGTGAGTTTACTGAGGGAACAGTAAATCCCCCTGATGCAGATCAATAGACAATAAACGGAGCTCTACTGATCATGACACCACACTAATCCATTGAGTTCTTCCACATTTCAAGTTTAGTTTCAAACTGTCTACATAAGACAGCTTAAAAAAAAAAATTAAGTTACAATTTTCAGTTCTTTTGCTGATGGCCTCTTACACCTGGTTTGTTGCAATGCTAGAAAACATTTCTCCCTCCCTTTGGTGTTGAAAGGTTACAGCATCGACTGTGGTTGTCTTAAAACTCTTAAGTGTACCAAATACTTCACCAATAAAACTCACCAAAATACAGAATCCATGTTGACATTCTATCTACAACGTACCCTAGGAGCTACAAAACACACCACCTTCAAAAACAAGGTGCTGCAGCGGAAACCAACATCAGTTCCATTCCATGAATTACATTGTGTAGAAAGGCAGATTTGCTTGCCCTTATTTTTTCTGTTTGCACAGTACAAAACAACTATGAAAATTCCCATTCAAGAGCTGAGCGTAGGAAAATACTACCATTCAATCAGTTTAAGCTGAAATCTGCCTTTCTTTACTGATGCCAAACACAACCTTTCTTTGGGATTAATCACACAGAAAGTAAGTCCTGTATTTATGCAAACCCAATAAGAAGAAACCAGGGGAGCAGGAAAGGACCCAGAACAATAATTGCACACTAAGAAAAACCTGAGATAAAATGCATAACTTTTGCCATACCCCTGTAATGGACCTAGCTGAATATTACAAAAAATTGAGTGTCCCAGCATTTCCCTGAGGTTAACCATCACATACCAGGAAAGGCTAAATAAGCATTTACATCCACCTCCTGTATGGAAACCACCACTTAGTACTAGTTGTCCTATTTGGGACAAGGGCTTTAAAAGCTTTTATCCTCCATAAATATTTGCTTTCTTTGCTTGGAGAAAATACTTCACAGTTAGTTGCGATGCGTCCATGTCTGCAGAAGCAGCAGTTTGGGGTTTTTTCCTACTTGAAGTACCTATACTGCTTAACAGTCCCAGTATGAATACAAAAAGCACTGTTTCACAGATAATAAACATCTTTTTCAGTCCAGAAACCATCAAACTAGTACCAAAAAGAATACACTTATGAGATAAATTTTCATGGAGAAATTAAACTAAGACCACCCTTTAGAATTGCCTGATTTACAGAAGCAGACAAATTAATAATTAGCAACTACTGAACAGAGAAGTTTTTACATTATTGACACATTAATTTCTGTCCACATTTTGCTGTCTGCCTGGGCAATTATGATGTAGGGACAAAAGTCAGAAGCAGAAGACAATTTTTAGCATAGAACTACAGTCAACACTGTAAACCAATTTGCACCAACACTGATTACACTGGCGGTTTTATCATGAGCATTACAAAGAAAGGGCATTCCACAGGTTTGCTGCTTTTGCTGTGAAACAGACCAAACCTTAAACTTTTATAGGAACAGGACCAGCAGACAGGAATGCTTTACCTTGCTGCCAGTGTTCACTGTACAACAGTAGGGTTCCACAAGCCAAACCACATTTCCAAAACAAATCCTTAATCTGTTCTCCCCAGGAACGATGTATTTTATCAGAGACATTTCTGCGCAAAGCGCTTCTCCAGTTTCACAAATTAAATTAACAGAGTTTTCATGCACAGGATGATGGAATTTGTACCTTATTTTCAGTTGTGTAACCCGTAAGTACCAATGTATCTGTTGCCAACTCTAGAGAGTACTGAATGTACCTAAACACAGTATTTACATATTACTGCAACAGTTATAATGAAAAGACCTCCCAAAATTTTAATCACAAATTGAACACAGCTACAGACCTAACGAGGATATTGTTTGCTTTTTCTCTGGCTTGTTTCCTGACTAAATTTATGTGTTTTCCCAGAAAACATGAACACATCTCACGTGACACGGCACAGAGCCAAGGAACATATTTTCCAGGGCTCTGGTACCTTTACCAAATGTTGGTGCAATTAATGGCAGTAATCACAGCAGCTGAGGTGGTGTACTTTGAATGCAATTCCAAACTAACGAGAGTGCTCTCAGACATTATGTGGCAGAAGAGGAAAAACAATTGCCATAGAAATTGGGATTTGCCCCATACATTGGCACAAAATATACCCCTCCACAAGCTTGAGGATGGTTTTCCAGTTTTCCAGTCCACCCCACCTTGCAGTCATCAAAATGTACTTCTGGCCTGCAGTGTGAGAGGATGGGGAGAACGGAAGAGAAGCTGATCTGATCAACAAAACAGAAACTTTCAGAAATTATGGAACTTTCAGGGAAAATAGCGTTGGGTACTACAATCATG
>WEKX01001553.1:120467-148331 GCA_013390025.1 Pitta sordida | reverse complement strand
GCTTAGGTTCCCTTCATCTCAATGTCCAAGTCTTGTCCAGAAAGTGTCTGGAGTGCCAAGATGTGTGGTTATCCTTTCCAACCACGTGATCTTTTGAGGAAGAATAGCCCTTCAAGTACATACATCAGAATAAGCCACCAGCGGTTCTAATTGTTCCCAGTAAGACTGGCAATTCAAGCGACTGTCTGAGCATTTTCCTACATTTTGTTCTCTGCTTGCAACAAGCAATCCTGCAAGTGCAGAATATTATTTATCAAGAGCTGAGCCTTCAGTAAAGCATAGTCAGTAAAGAAGTCCTGTTTTCTCCTAGTGTTTCCAAACCTTGAGAACCAGGAGAAAATCATTCCATAAATTAACTAAAGCTGTTGATTGCCATGCAAGGACTCTGGCAGTTTTCTGGATCCGTACTGAGGAGGTAATACCAACACTAGGACAGCAAAGTTCCAGCTCAGCAGGCACATTGGAGCCTAAATAGTGAGGAGCAGCAAGAAAAGAACTGTTTCTAGTCCAGAAAGGCTAATTCACACTGCCTAGAGTAATATGGTGTAGCTCAGGGGCCATGTTTATAGCACACACCAGAACTCTTCAAACAAATAAAAACCACCTTCAAGTTGGAGTGCCAGACTACATCATAACAAATGTAAACAGCTCAGAAAACATTTGCAGAATCACAAGAAATACTGGGAATCTTTCCACCCTTCTACATGTATTTTTTGAAGAGAGACTTACGCAGAAAATTGACACTTTAAGAAAAAAAAAACAAGTCAAAATTATTGTAGTGCTTACAACTGACACTTAGTGTTTGCATTCCAGCTCCATCCATAACCAGTACCCTTTTCTTACTCTGCAAGAGAAAACATCCTGCCACGAAAATATCTTTATGACTGACTAATACATGTATCCAGTACAAATTTATCTACCAATACAAGGGAATCTTCTGTCAGGAGACAGAAACTACTATTAATCAAAGCAGGCTACTTAAAAACCTATTTTTCTGAAAGGCTGGACTGTACAGGAGATGGTTGAGTGGACAGTGGGAATAGCATCCAGAATTAATTATCAGTGTTTCTCTAGAGAAGAAAGATTATTAGCAGTTCGGAGAATAGGTAACTACTTCCTTTGGTAACAGCTGTGGTGCTAATACTCTTAGACTGCTGGCAAACAAGCCTCCATCAAATATTCATGCCAAATGCTCAGCTGTGTGTATGACAGGTGTAACTAACCCGTCCAGCTTTTAATTCTTTCCATATTTGTATTTATGATTCTCAATTATGTAGTTTCTTGATATACTCACACGTGACTCCAGCCAGTGCCAAAGAACTAGAAGCTACACTTATTCACTTCTGTCATAGTGAAATTAGTATTTGATTCCTAACAAATCTGAGATTCTAGAAGATGTGTTTTTGTTTGCCTTTGTTACTGTGTTTTTTCTTAACACGATCTGCATGTATAGGACATGTTAACACCATCTTTCTTCTGAAGCACTAGTGAAAAGAAATGCAAGAGTAAGCATCAGAATTACATACAAGGATGATTTCTTTGGACAGCGTCTCATGTGATTGGCTCAAGATCTGAGTGGTTAGAAAAACCTCTGAGGCACAGAGCCTGCTCAGGCTGAACGGACTGACTGCTGAACCCACGGTGTGTCCAGCCCTTGGATAAAACACCTGACTTTCTCCATCCTTTTAAAACTATGCTTAGAAAAAACACTCCAAGTGCAAACTGAGGAATGGCTCAAACACTCTATAACATTCGATCTCTAATGTAGCCCCTTGTTGCCTCTGAAAGCACCACATCAGCCTGTCTTCCCCTCCCAGTCCAGTTTCTAGAACATATTCCTGTCCCAGGCAGCCAGGGCTGAATTGGTCAGTCAGGTTTGCTGTCCAAAAAACTCACAGAACTACTTAGATGTTACATTGTGGCTGCTAGCTGTGCTGTTAAAAGGCTGCAGAGCATCGGTGCTCAGAACTGACACATAAATCTCTTTTAACACACAGATACTTTCAGAATAATTAAGATGCAAATATACCACAAAATAGGAATGCTGACAGATTTTATATTGGATTTAACTGAGAGAAATGAAAGTTGTAGCCAACTTTATTTTATAAACTATCATTTCTAAGGTAAATAAGAAAAAGAGGAGCCTGAGTATGAAATTTCTGATGAAGACATTATGCAATTTGTTTTTTATTTGTTGTTTTTAGAAAGGATTGTTTAGCAAATCCATATAGGCAAAGCAAGAAGTTCTGTGGTCAAAATCCATTTGGTCAGACAGCTCTTTTAAGAGAACATAGCTGATGGGACTGTGTCAGGTGTGTATAGACTTACACACAGAAGCAGAAAACCTTAACTTGAGCCTACATTCGACATGGAACGCCCAAAGTAAGAGCAATTTAATTGTGCTACTACTCCATCAACCAACTCAAAGGTGAAACAAGACAGATTCACATCACACTCTGACTGGTGGCATTTTTGTTCAGGGTTATCTCTAGAAAAATTACTAGCCTGGATGTGTTCCTCACTTGAGGAGAAATAGTGGGAGTGAACTACATATAATGAAATATTCTTCCAGTTAGAAAGTTCACAGTCTACAAGGGATTATGGTGCCTGCAAATATGAAATGGGAAGTCTAAACTATTCCTCACCCATAGCAGGGCCTCAGCAGCCAGGCTTAAAATGATTCAAGACTTACTTTAAAAACAGTGTTTCTTTGCAAGTTGTTGAGTGTGGTTTCTACCCTCACCCCCATATGAGTTGGGGTTTTTTTGCACAGGAAAAAGAGGACTGTATTTGATCTATTTATTTCTTACTACTGTTCTGGAGTAGAGAAAAACAAGCACTTGAGCTCAAGTGAGAGTTGGAGAATATTTGCAACACGTCTAGTCTGGGAGAAAAAGAAACCGTTAGTTCTTGTATAAAAGAAAAAATCAGTAAAAAGAAAAACTTCAGAAGGACAAGGCTCAGGGGAGACCTTATCACTCTCTACAACTGCCTGAAAGGAGGTTGTAGCCAGGTGGGGGTCGGTCTCTTCTCTCAGGCTACCAGTGACAGAATGAGAGGACACATTCTCAAGCTCCATCAGGGGACATTTAGGCTCCATATTAGGAAGAAATTCTTCTCTGAAAGGGTGATCTGTCATTGGAATGGGCTGCCCAGGGAGGTGGTGGAGTCACCATCCATGGAGGTGTTTAGGAGTAAGTTGAATGAGGCAGTTTGTGACATAGTCTAGATGAAGGGTTGGCGTTGGGTTATAGGTTGCACTTGATTGCTAAGGTTTTTTCCCACCTTGCTAATACTGTGGTACTGTGGCAATAAGAGGCATTTGGAAAAGCACTTTACATTTCTTGCAGAAGATGTGGGAAAGAAGGGAATTGTTATTTTTTGAAATGCCATCAGATAAAAGGAAAACAAGAAAGAGATACAAGTAAATAAATCAAAAAATAATTAAATTCCTGATAAAATAATTGTATTCAAATGGCATACTATGAACTCAAGATAACATAACACAAAATCTATCATGCTCCTGGATAAATTGAATGGTCATCTTGTATCAAATTTACTTCTTCAGTCTAACATGTTTGCAATTCTTTTAAAACTAAACCTTGTAAATTTACAGTAACTAGACTGGAGATCATTACACCACCTTTTAATAAACAAATTACTTCTGAAACTATTCAATGACCTGAGCACTGGGAATACACTGGTTCATTGATAAACAAATTCTCGGGTATCAAATTTGATGTGTGCAGAACTAGAAGTTTCTATTCTTCCTTTGAGAGACATGAGGAAACACTTTGTCACAACTATTACCAGTACTCTTCTAGAGCAGAAGTTACTTTATAACAAAATGCTTGTTTTTATTTCTTTCTTGAATTTTGATAAAGCATTTTAACTTGCTCATTTCTAGACAACAGGTGAAAAAAATAAAGGCCTAAGTAAATTATTCAAATCCCACAATTTAAATGTAAGGAAATCAAAGTAGTTGTATTAGAAAAATGACAATATCTAAAACTTCATTTTATGTCCTAGAATCTGTACCTGTACCAAGAATTCCCCAGACACAAAATACTGTGTGTACTCAAAATCTTCATATACACTACATCGCTTTTAGAAATATATGTTTCTGTTAAACCCAAGTTTTTTTCTACCCTGTAACAATCTGTTCACTTAATCTTTGATTCCATACACTCCAGCTGTGACTTTTTAAGTAAACCACCTGCACTGTCATTCTCATCCGTTTATTTTAATGCCTATGTTTGCTATTGGCTCTTTCAGTCTCGAATAATTGCTCAGATTTTTTCAAACAATGAAGTGTAATTCCATGAACATCTTGCTTATATATCTCTAGACATGTAAAACTCATTGGTAAACTAGAAATAACATGGTATTTACAAAAAAATTTAAACTATTTCATGATAAATCCTACAATATGATTGTTGAAACTATTTCAGCACACTAAGCAGCAAGACAAAATTCAAACATAGGGATGAAATCATCTTTGTTGTCTTTTGCATATCCAGTCACAATTCTCATCCATAAATCACCTCCGAGTTCAACTAATAAATTAACATATGCAAACTTCTCTTGCATTTTGTTCTTTTCCAGTTCATCAATATATGGTGGTGCTACTTAAAGACCAAGGAAGTATCTAAATCTGCACTGAATCTCCCAGTAATTCTGCCTTGAAGAAGCAGATGAGAAACAGATCCTACGAGCATTGTACACAGTAAATTTAGGTGTTTATTTTGAGGAGACTCATTTTAAAGATGGAACTTACACAAGCACAAAAAGTAAGTACCTCAAGATACACAGCTCATCAGGGACAAGGAATATTCAAGACCTGAGTTCCATTATCCTTCAGGTGAAGAATTAGGACTTCCTTTCATCAGGGAAAGAGGGAGATGTAAATGGAAAGGCACAGTGTTCTTCACCACCATCTCTTGCACACATTTGTAGACTAAACCACCAGCAGCAGAAAGTTCTTTTAGTCACCAATGAAACAATTGTCTCCTGAACTTAAAACTTTTAACAAAGTTCACTTTTCATAAACTCTTCATTTCCTAAGGCAATCAGATTTGTTACTGAAAACCTACTTTCCTTAAGAAATTTTAAGTTCCCAAAAGTGAAACAACTTCCCAGACTATTAAAACATTGTGGAAAGACTACAATTTGGTAACTGCAGTTGATCCAAATTTTTATGCTCACTGACTATCCCTAATTTCTTATAAGAATTACAGAATATGTTTTGTTTTGCTGACTTTTCTACTGTAAGATGTAATAAAAAACTAATTATATTTCCATAGGGAAATGAAAAACAATCTCGTGTTTAAAACAGTTCTGCAAACAATAGCAAAAATTAATAGTAGGTTGCTTTTTTCCTGACGAAAAATAGTTTAAAAGTCTAATTCAAGTCTAAATCCAAAACTCTAACCTAAACAATATCATAATAGTTTCTAATTAAACTATCCTCTCATGAGTCCACTCGTACAAAGAAATTATAACTCCAGAATGCTGATATTTTTTTTAACTTGTTTGTATTTCTTCACAGGTGGAATCAACCACTGAAATGCACTGCTAGCTATTTATAAATGTGTTTTGTTACAAACAAGCTAGTCCTGCAAATATTTTAATCTCAGGTTGTAAAAGCAGAGAGAGAAAACAGCTTTGTGGTGAACAAAGCAGCCTGTCATGCTATTGTGCCCTGAGGGTGAACATAATGCTAGATGCTTTATCAAATGAAATAAAACCAGCTTGTACCTTTCTTACGTTAATTAGTTCATGACTGAACTTTAATAAATGCACAAATTGTCTTTAAAAGTTTCCTTCCAATTTTAAAACTTTATCTTTTTATTTAAAATTTCCTCAGTTAATGGAATGCTTAGACTAATCCAGTGCAGTGACAGGCCTTTATTGCGATCCAGTGCTTTATGCTATTTCAAAGTATTTCAACCCAGCACACACAAATCCTTGCTCAAAATATTTTGTTATAATTTCAATCATGACTTTTATCTATCTCTTCAGCTAGCTCTTAGGTATGTTTCTACTGCCACAGCTTACTCATTCAAAGGTGTATTACAGTAATCCCTGGAATTTCAAGGGGGTCTGGGACCAGGAGAACCCCTCAAAAGCTGAAATCAACGAAGAGAAGTGGATCATACATATGCAAATGAGCCATGCCCATCACCCTGTGTCCTCATACCCAGAGCGCATGGGGATAATCCTGGCCCATTGCACCCTATGACGGGACAGGGGAGTGAAGGCAGTCTTCTCTGCCCCTTCCCACAGCCAGAGCTTGCTGTGGCTGCACCCCTGTCATGGGGAGTCCCCAGCTTTTGCCATGTCCACAGCACTGCCTGCAGAGGGAGTTCTGGGCCCCCAAGGGTAAACTTGGCCATGGCTCTGCTGGCAGAGGAGGTCCCAGCAGGGCCCCAGGGCAAGCAGCTGAAATAAACCTTTGACACTGTGTTATAAGCCCTCCCCACCATGAAACCTTTCCAAGGCTCATAAGGGAGGGAACTCTGGGCAGTCCTTGAGCAACAAAGAGGTGCTGCCCCTCCACCCCTCGAGGTGTGCCTGTCCCACCTCCCGGTGTGGCAGAGACACAGAGCGAGCATGCACAGCCATCCCATGCTCACGTGACAGAGAAGAACATAGCAAAGAATTGAGGGAAATCAATGGTATATTTGCAGGGGAGAAAAAAAGGCAAAGTTTTGAAGCTGTTAAATTTGAGCCATGAAGGGCTGAGGGATTAATGTATTTAAATGTCCTCTAAGACAACAGTACCTATTTTGAACACAACAAAGTGAAATAAAGAACCAACGGAAAGTAAACATTTAAAATAATCCTTGCTCTAAACCTGTCCATTTCTTTTCTACGTTTGGTACATTTAGACCACCAAAGATACGTAACACATAAACTCATCAGGTGAAATTGCTAGTTTCTGTTTTTTTAAATTCAGACACAACCATTCTGAGGAAAAAACCCTCTTTCCCCCGACCTCCCTCCCCATCTGTTTCTCACTGCAGGTCAAACTCTAGAACTAAACAGCTGGGAAACAAAAATGTAGGTAGTCAAAGCAGAGTAAATAACAGAAATTAATTTCCATCTGATGTTATTCAGGTGTTATGCTATTAATGCTACTGCATTGTTTTTTCAACTCAATCTATAGGAAAAAATACACTATGAAGCTTTCAAATTTAGTCCTCTGACTCTTGACAACCACCACAACTACACAATCTTTAAATTAAATTATTAAAAATCCAGGTGAAGACCAGGTAAAATTGCACCTTCTATGTAGAGAAATCTGTTTTAAACCATTTACATTGCATGCCTCCTATGACAATATTTTTCACTTTTTGCAGAGTTTCAGAAGAATCACAGGGAGTAAGGAAGGATTATGGAAGAGCCTGGAAACTACTCCCATCATGTCTCAAAAGATTCACTATCTTGCCTTTTTGTGTGTCAGGTAAAATTTGTTTGATCTTCCATGAAGCTTCACTATTATCCATTTTACGAGGCCCTTGACAGTTGTGTGAATTATTTCTTTATTTTTATAGTTTTGATATGTACTTAGCAAAATTAGATGCCATTAGGTTTATCACACCATAATATACTGCAGATTGTAACTCTTGCTATTCATTTAAATGGATAAGGAAAACAAGTTTGCTTGGAGACCCAGGGCTTTGAATTTTGCTATCTAAAAACTTTTACGAGTCTACTAGAAGCCAACTCATTTTTTTAAATTATTGTCTGAATGGCATGCATTTAAAATCCAATCTCATGAATTCTCAGCTCTGTGATGGGACCAGTAGCTCCTGCAGAATTAAATCCAGCAAGTTCATACAGCCTTGCATTATTTTACTTTAGGATAGAGATAAAGAGACAAAGTTGCGGTTTCCTAAAAAAAAAAAAAAAATGAGATAAAGAGAAATTTTCCTACCTATTTCCATGTTGATTTTTGAGATCAGAGTATGAAGCTGTTACTTTCCTAAGGCTTTACATTGGGAGAAAAATACGCACTTTTCTTTTTGATCTATGTAATTATTATTTTATGCATCTTGCTTATACTTTGGAGAAAAAAACCAAGACATTTTCTGAAGGTAGCATTTAATGTCAGTAATCAGCAGCCACTGCTTTTAGATGACTAGCAATCCAAACTACACTGAAATAAGCAAAATAGCTGTGTTACAGAAAAACTTAAAATAGCTTCTCTAATTTTGAGCTAATGCAAGGCTTACATTGGTATGAGTACTGAACATTACAATGTGAACATATTCATTTCAACTGCACTCCATAATTATGCACCAGACAACCAAGGCAAACATATAACAAGTCAAGCAAACTGACAAGAAGTTGAATCAAAAAAATAAAATTGCTTTTCAAACATCACTGCATGTGTAGAAAGTGTTCTGCACCTTTCTGCCCTAAAAATATACGTAAAGGCAATACCCCATTCTAAATCCATTGCAGCCAACAAAGGAACCCTTAACATATCAAAATTATCATTGAGGAATTGTTTATTGACTTATCCCAATGTTATGGTTGTGAATGTATAAAAAAACTGTCAAAAACAATTTTTAAATAATGGTGACAAGAAAACTGGCCATATACTCAGTTGTATTTCTTCATTGTTCTATATTTGATCCCTCGGCCTTATTTGAATTACCCTGTTCATTGAACTTTTCTTCTAATCCCCAGCTCAATAGTGGGTGCAGGATCCAGCACGCAGAGTTTGAAGAAACAGTTTATGAAGTGATATAACTTATTAATTTCTATATTTTTGGCTTATAGCTAGAACTGCTAGGTGGGAAATGTTTTTCTGTATTAAAACATTTCTATACTAGTTGTCTTTAATGAAGTTCATGTCATTTCATTCATAAAAGAATTCTTATATCAAAAAGCTTGCTGGCATGAGTTACCTTTTCCTCCATCAGAATGCTTCCAAATATCATTAGAGTGATATTTGTTTTGCACACCAACAGTGGATTATTTTAATAGCTAAGATTTCATGTTGTCTATTTAAGTTCTTCAATACTTGCTCAATATTAAAGAAAAAAATACGCAATGCTGTCATGACTCTGTCTATCCCAAAATAGTTAGCACTCCAACACTTGGTCAGCCCATAGACAGTTTTATTGAGTTCGGCTAAACCGGAGACTATTAAATTCCTAAACATTAATCGTCTTCATTCAACAAGGGTTTTAGAATGAAATATAAAAACTCTGGTGCAAAAAATTATGTATAGAGTCCAAGAATAACAGACTACATTGAAGATCATTAGAGCAATTACAAAAAAGGAAAAACAAAATCTAATGTTGAAGCTTTATATGCCACTGCACATCACAGAAGCATGGAATGACTGAGGTTAAGAGAAACACACAATGGTTCCTATAGTAAGGTTCAGCTAGGGCAGACTACCAAGAATTGTGTCTGGTAGAATATCTCCAAAGATGGAGACTCCACCACTCTCAGAGCAGCCTGTTCCAATGCTAACCACCCCTGAGGTGAAAAGAATTTTTAATATAGTTCGTTGGAGTCTCCTTTTATTTGATGAATTATTGTTGCTTCTAGGAAGACTCTGATTCCATTTTTCTTCATTCTCTAATGTTTGCCTTTCTCGGGTCTCAGGAAACCTCTCCAATCTCCAGGCATTCTAAAGACATCAGTGGCCTTCCCAGAATATTGTCCATCTCTCAGTATTCTCAAATGGCTATAGCTCAGCCGGTTGTTTTAGCTAAACCACTTGCAACAGATATAGTTGCCTTCCTGAAGAGCCTGTGTCCATCCACTGCAGCGCTTTAGCCAGGTGAGCTGTATTTCCACATCTTTGTAATCCAAATGAGATCAGAGCTGTGCAACTGTGCATGAATTCCTGATCCCTTTTGCTTGCTCCTTGCATTGCATGCATTTGTGTGCAGACATTTGAGATGTTTACCTACTGCCACTGCTGTCTCAAGGGAACTACAACTACCTCCCCTCTTATGCTGTCCCCCAGCTCTCTCTTCTCCTATCATGCCACTTGCATGGCCATCTTTATTCTGGTATCTAAATCAGGAAGTTAGTTTTCCTGGAGCAATACTGGAAGTCTCTTTAGAGTAGCCTCTTTCCTACCTGTACAAGGCTTCTAAATTAACAAGTTAAATGAGGTTCTTTGGAGGTGGGGAGCTAAAGCCCATAAAAAAATGTCAGTGATATTTCAGTTGTAAATGACTACTTAATGTTAACGTTGGACAACATTTCCACTGCTCAAATAAATGGTCCTTGCTTTTTCAGACAGAAGCAACAGAGAATTCTTGGTCACATATCAATGTAAAAACATTGCAGAACTAATTCATTGTACAAGGAAGAATATGACATTATATTTTAGTTTTTCAATAAATAGTTATAAAAATAATATAAAATTAAATGTTCATTAACCTGAAAATCCATGAACATATGGAGGCATATCCTTGACATACAAAGAGTCAAACACAAGTCAAGTTACACTTGACCTGTAGTGATTTATAGCAATATATATACAGAGAAAAAAAAACTGAGAAAGGAATCAGAAAGTCAGTGGCTGATATGTTCCTCAGAAAAATGCAAATCTCACTGTCACCCTCTGCCTCTCCCCACTCTAGCTCCCCGAGATGCTTCTCTCTTTTACCATCGTGCCTGAAATGACTGCTTTCTTAATTACTTATCTGAACTTGACAAGAATCATTTAAAGAGCTTGTTTAACAACTGAACCCATAGTCTCCGATATTTATTAACAGAACCAGAGCAGAGTCTTATTTTGTCTGATCAATAACAGTTTGAAACAATTAGGGCTCAGTGAACCACAGCACCACGCACCCTGCTCACTACTTTATTGTAGCCTGGCAAACGCTTGGGATCATGCTCAATGCATTTTAAGCATATTTTAACATAGATATTCTGTTAGCCTTTAGGTCACTGGAACCACTCAGTAAAACAAATGTAATACTTTGTAGTAAAATATTCAGGCATATGTAGAAGTCTAACACATCACTCAAACTAGGAGATATGATTTACCCTAGCCACTTTGCTGAACAGTGGCCTTCATCAAAAAATAAAGTTCACTGATTGAAAGCAGAAATATAACAACAACCACTCTCTCTTAGTGTTAACATCCCACAGATAATCCTTTTTCTAAACACCATTATTCAAATCAAAAACACTAAAATGATAAAGTACTGAAAACCATATTTAGTGTTACCAAAAAAGTTAACTTGAAACTGAAGCATCTTACGCAGCTGCAAGTTTCACAGTCAACAACAATTTCAACTTTTTCAACATGGAAAGATTGTTGCCGCTAGTAAGGATAGCTGATAGTCACCAGAAATTTGGGAACTAGAAGTGTTTTGTTCCCTGAAACAATTCATCAGTAACTCTATTGCATTTGTGCAAAAATCACAATCTATTATTGGATTACTTTGCTGAGTTCCTTTCCAACTCCTCTCCAGGGGAAAAGCCAGGCCTTTTGAAATGATGGAGAGTGACAGTGAAGAGCTGCTACAAGAATATTTTGCTAAATGACATCCCTGATACTGACTAGAGTATGTGCAACTTTATTGGGCAACTACAGCTTAATGAGATGTGATGAAAACCTGGGAGCTTTTAGTTACAAGCATAAATTAGCAAAATTTCAAGGCAGAATAATTCTTACTTCCTATTTTATACTCCCAGCAGTTTTTGATAGTGAAAATTAAATAAAGCTGAATCATCTCAGCATTTGTAACTAACCTGAGAGATTTAAGAAATCAAACATCAAAACCTAAAATTCAATTAAAAAATATGCAAGGCTACTAGAACTCAATGTCACGCGATCGTGTTACCTTAAATCCTAAACTCAAACTTAGCAGCTCATCAGCATATGGAATCAAGTGTATTGTGGGGTCATGAACATATCTATAAATACTATTGGTCTAGAAGACCAAGTTTTCCTTCCTTACTCCCATTGTCTGAAAAATGAATATGGTGCTCATGAAAGAGACAGCAAGACAGCACTGGAAAACAAATCTACAAGCTGTAGGATGGAGAAATCAGGCAATGGTTGTACTGCTGCATGTGCCAATTCTCTTTTCAGGCTTGTTCAGGATATATGATTTGTTTTGTATCTTTTCTCTGAGGTTTTCCTGGATGCTGTTCTGCACATCCTTATTCCCCAGGAACAACATATTAACTTATGTCAAATGAATAATCCTGCAGAAATAACTGAAAATGTCCATGTATATGAAGATTCGCATATTTAAATCCTTTATTATGTTCCATAAATTTTAGTAAGACATTAAGTTACAAACTAATTTTTTTCTTATTCAGCATTTCTGGCAAATTGGGCCAGCAGTTCCATTTCCACAGAAAACACCAAAATGTGAGTACCTAGTTTTCTCCAAAATATTTCAACCTAAAAAGCTACTTCTGGGGGATTCTAGTTGAAAATTGCCCATACTAATAATCTACTGTTTCCTGTTGCGCTACTTTCAGAATATATCAACCCTAAAAAAACCCTACTGTGCAGCTACAGTCATGTCTTCCTACCATTTAATCCCTTCTTCCGCATCATTTTCCCACTGGGATTCTGGAAATCCAAATGAATTTCCTAAAACAAATGGGATTAATATTCAGTCTCCCTCCTCTTTCAATCCAGGATATTTTCCCTCAAAGGAAACTAATCAACTTGGAGAATTATGACTAAGTACCTACTAGCAATCACTGAGTGGTCCTTCAGTAGCATCACAGTACAGAACGTCATTATTTATCCCATCTTCTAGAGGAAAAAAGAACTAGATCTCTTCATAATTTGACACTCTTAAAACAAAAGCATGATAACAAGGAATGAGGGAAAAGCAGATTATCCCGTAGGGGTGCACAGTTATTAGAACTGGAGGTGTACAAACCATTGCTAGTTACAATGCAAGAATGTGAAGCTCTGACCAGTGTAAAGGCCTGTTTTGGTGCAGCCTGGTCAAAGTGACTTGCTGAAGCACAAACATTTGTTCCTATGGCATTTTTAACGACACACACAAACTCAACACCAAACACCTGCTTTATTATAACTTGCAGGCTTTTTACTCAGCATACACTTTGTTTACACAGGATTTCTCCTACAATGTCTCATATCACTTGTCACATATCTTCCATGAGAACTTACAGAAGTGACTTTTTCTGTCACACCATCACACAACTCTCCTACGTACATTTTCAAACAAAAATAAGGTTTGATCCAGCCTGTTCTTAAGACAAGCTATAAGAATTTTCTTGCCTGTCCTATCTGTGATTATCACATAATAGCTATGCATAGCAAAATGCAGTGTCTCTGGAGAATGGGTATAAAAAAAGGTGATTACTCCTTTACTTTAGAGAAGCACCTTAGAGAAATCTTGGGCTTGAATTCTGAGGTCTGAGATTTCTCCTCTTTTGTATCCATTTCTGTTACTGCTAGCAACTCACTATATGATAATGCATGGTGTTAAAGAATAAAAGCAAATGGTCAGAAAAAATCCAGTGATGGCTTGAGTAACAACTACACGGATTTGAAATCAGGAATTTGGTCACTGGCAATGTAGAGGCAGAGGAAAGTGAGGAGGTTGCAGGCAGACAGCTCCTTACTCTTCAGTATGCACTGGGCCAAAAAGCAGACAGCTGGAGAGCTGGTAGAAACCTCGTTTCCCAAAGTAAAGTTATCTCTTCATGGAAAAAAAAGAAAAAAGTCCATAAAGGAAATCAGGGACTCCCCGAGACACTTAATGGGTGTGTATAACCTGGGCATGTTTGATGGGAAAAGGCTGCTTTTACAGACACAGGTGACTTACTGAAGGACACATTCTCAATGGCGCTGAACCCAAAGAAAAAATCATGAAAAATAAGAACTGTTGAGGCATCAAGACAAAATCCCAAGTATTCACTAGCCCTTCATGAGCACATGGTAATTAGACAAGTGACCACCAAGCATGTTCCCACACAGATACGTAACATATCACAAGGTATTATATTACAACCGGAGTAGGAGGGAGCAAAGACCAATACAACAGTTGCTCAGGAACTAGAGATCACATGACAAAAATAGTGTTGTACACTATGAAATGGAAGGAAGCAAGCTTTTACCACAACACCTAATAGACGAATAAAAATATCATAAATAAGAGTCACAAGTCTGAAACCTTTCACATTTAAAGAGGCACTGTAATCGAGAAGCAGGGTGGTCAAGCATACAGTAGAAAAACTAGCCAGGCTCTAGCTACATGCTTTCTTGCTTTTTAAATGACACTGCCTAAATCATAGAACTGAACCTATCAGTGAAGTCATGCCTGATGAAAATACAGTCTGTGATGCATAAAAGCATGACAATAGTATCATCTACAATCTGAAGTAATCCTTCAAGCCACTCCATATGCACAAGGAATCTGTGACACTGTCAGAACCAGAACAAGTGCAGCTACCAAGTGGAACGGCTGTAGCTGTAATTATAGCAGCTGTATTCACTAAAGCCAGAGCAGAAACAAATTTGAAAAGGTGAGAAAAATATCACAGTAAGTTACCATATCATTACATTGCAGGAGTCTTACTAATGGCAAATCCAAACATTTATTTTTTTTTATTAGCAGTTAATAGAACAGTACTTTGGTCAAGCACATTCTCCAGGACATGGCTCTTTGATCACTTTTCAGGGATGTGCTCATCTGTGGCACTGATAGCAAGATCAGCAAGAAGCCTTTTTAATAATGATAATGGCAATGAAAAGCCGTTTCATTTACTTTAATCCCAGATGAATCTCCATTACTGAACAACCTAAGCCATGACAATACTGGTGCTAAGTAGCCAAGCAAAAGCATGAGCCATGCTCTAAAAAACCTATTAAGAAAGGAAAATTAATAAGATCACATCAGTACCACAGTACTCACTCTTCATGCAGCTATACAACATATACATATCAGCTTCTGCACTCCTGGTTAATAAGGAAGTTGCAGGTTTAACCTGCATACCCTTATCTCTGCTCACATCTGCAGTGCTGCTCTTCTTCCCCCGCGGTTTTCTCTTAAAGGATGCCAAGAAAGCAGCATTTAAGTCTTTTGTCTTCTCTTTTGCAAATCCCGCACTGTTATCAATTCCTGAGCAGAGAGAGTTTCCTGCCAGGCACCATGCCCAAAGTCTTGGCAGTCAGGAAGGTTTTAACTCATTCCTGGACAGAGCTGAGCATTTTACACTGGAGAGAAATAATATCGGTCAAACACCTCAACAATTTGAGAAGTTTAGAACTTACTGAAATAAAACTCAGACAGCCATTCTCAATAGCATCTTCTAGAGATTTTATCATCCACCATATAAACCCCCTTTTTTCTCATAGCACAGTCTGAATAACATGACTTTTGTTTGTCAAACTTACTGAAAAAGTAGGGAAAACATCTCCAGGTCATTGAAAGACCAGTCATCTCCTCCTACACAACTTCAAGAGGCACAAAAGAGGTTTGGATAGCTCATCCCTTGGTTCAACTCAGGGCCCACAGAACTGTGCTGCCTTTTGTGCTGTTATGGTCTTACACTGTAATTGCCATCTCACCCCAGCAGTGACTTACTGTAGCACTTAATGACCAACCCCTTCCAATTAAACCCAAACTGTTCAATACTGGGACACCTTTGATAATTCAACCATAATTTATACCATACCTAAATTAGCATATACTGTGAAATATGCATTTAGCTAAGGTTTTAATAGTTTTCTGAAAAAAATATAAAACAAACATAAAATGTTGATTCAGATTAAAATGGTGTAAATAGAAGTTAATGAATATTATTACTTGAGTTATTAGAACTTTCTGCTTGAAAAAATTTAATCTAATATTCCCATTTTTAGCATTACCAACAGCACTGGGGCATGCAGTTCAATAGTTCAAAGTTACTAGCTTTATAATTGCTTTCTACAGACCTTAAAAAAGGCATTTAAGTTTCAGGATATAACTGAATGGATGGAATTAGCCATAGTCACTTCAAGTGCAAGAAAAATAGTTATTACTGTGCCTAGATACTTACGTACCTTTTTCTTCGAGAAACATGAGGAAGAACAAAAAGCAAAGTAAACAAATGAAAATTATATAATCAAAGAATTAGGAAGCCTTAGGCATTTCCAGCTCAACCAGCATTTTAAAATAAAAAATATTGTTGAAATTTCAACTGATATCACAGATTTTCACTAAGACAACATTATAAACACTATTGCACTTTCTGTACTCAGTAGAATATAAATTGGATTTCATCACCTCTTAATGCAGCTCACTTGGGACAAAAGGTGTTGTTAGCATCCTATCTTCAGGTTAAATGATATTACAACACGTTGACAAATTTGTTTTAACATTGTCAGTTAACACCATGCACGGATCACGACATTGGAAGGAGGCATTATTTGTTCTTGTAGTGACAGCTGCCTTCTTGACAGTACCATTAGATTTACCAGTTCAGTGGCAGTAATATCTGAGTTGCCACCTAAAACAAGGACACAATTTTTTCTGAGCCACTACATTGACTACCTAGTTTTAATTATTTAAAAATACAACTAAAAAAGACAAATATTAGTCATGGTAGGAAAAAGCCCTAGGCAGCCTGCCCAAGAAGTACTATTCAAAAAATCATACGTGCTTTTCCAGTTTGAATTGCTCACCATTTTACACTTGCATAAATTAAGAAGTGCAGAAAAAGTTATAACTCAAATACGTAGAAGCATAGTAATACAAATTACTATTGCATAATCAGTTCAAGTTGTTTCAAAGGCTTTTTCTTGGGAATTCCTTGGAGATGCGAGGAGGTAAAACATGAAAGGTCATCATTGTCCTAATACAGCTCTGGATGTTCTTACTTCGATCACCTACATCAACACTGAAATTTTCATTTTTAAAGAGGAAACTCCATGACTTTCACTGAGGCTACTACTGAAATAATTGCCTCATAATTCTGTGTTCAAATGCCCTGATCAACGGCTCTGAGCCTTTAGAAAGGAGAAGAAATAGTTTCAAAGAGATGGTGAGCCTTTCTCTCCTGCATGTACCATGAAAAATCCAAATAAAAAACCCCCAACAAATAAACTCTGAACTGAAGGATTTCTAAAATTTGTAAAGGAAGTTCTGAAATACAATAGGAACCACTGACTTGCATTATCATGGAGTACTAGGTTTGTATGTTGTATACCAGAAAAGAACGCAATTCTATGTGTTGCCCAGCAGAGTTTGCTTTTCAAATTCAGGGGGCTTCTGTGCAATACATGTAGCAGAAATGTCAAGCCAACCTAAACTTAAACTAAATGTTTAACTCCCAAATCTTCCACACTATACAGAGCAATAGAACTAGAATTGACATCAATGAGGACTTGAACAGAAGAGCCCTTTTAAGATGATTTTTGAGGAAGTGCTCAGATTTTTTTGTTAATTATAAGGTCTGAAAGAAAATATCTAGAAGGAATATAACCCCTTTTGGTGGTTTTGAAGGCTTACCAGTAGAGACCAACTGGATCAACACTTCAAGAGAGTGCTAAACAATTTTTTTGAGAAAATGCTGTAAGGGTTTATAGTGAAATTTCCAAGTATTGTTGTTACTTATAAACGAAAGGTCTTCTCTCGAATGTACACAAAAATAATTAAATACTGTTTGTAAAACCTAAGAAAAATCTACAAATATTAAACATAACAAAGAAGTGCTTATATTTTAATACAGACAATTCCCCATTTTTCCCTTTTCAACGCAAGCATCCTGTAGAGTAACTTCCGTATATTTTAACAGATTTTAATACTTAAGCAATTGCGTGGTGGAAGGATGAGAACATAAACTACCATTTAATACGTTAAGACATTCCTCCAACAGAGAATTACTAAGAGGATAATGATAAAAGATGCATTTGATTCTAACAGATTGAACCACATCACCTGGATGCCCAAACTGTACAGGAGACCCAGTTCCAGAGGGTTTGTACCTTTTTGTACCTTTTGCTTCTACACATGGAAGTTTCCAGTGCAAAGGAAAGGGATATGGCACAGCTGCAAACACCAGCACAAGCTCCTGATTCTAACAGCTGGATTAGTGTGAGGGGGGAAAAATTCCCTTTATGTCACCTTGTACTATATCGGTGCCATAAAAGCCTGAGGTTAAGCTTCCCAAGGGAGAAAAATAAGTGAATAGAGTGGAAAAGAATGTAATCCTAACTAAGCTTCTGTGCCTCATGTACAGATACAACAGCAGTTCTTTAAGAAGAGGCGCTAAAAGTTCGGTTTGCAGGTTTTTTATAGTTAACAAGGGAGAAAAAAAATATGCTAAATCCTGTACTTTCCTGAAGTTATGAGAAAAAAAATATGAAAAAGGGGAACAAGACTTGACAAAAACTTAGCAGCAGTAAAACAGATCTACAGTCAAATACAGATTATCTTGGATTTCTCTATTCTAGTGAGGAATTTCTCTTAAAATTGTTTCAGAGGAATTACAAAAAGGATTGACTTTAAGATTGGGCTTCTATATTATCCTATTTTCCTCCAACTGTTCTGCAGAAGGAAAAAAAATACAGAAATGAAGCATTTAAATAGCTCAAGGGACCATCCATCAAGTCCAGCGAAGACACATGAAGCTTCTTTTAATTCACCATCATTGAAATCAGAAAAACAAGGAAACACGCAGTTGGATACTCCTTGGAAAATAATTCTGATGTATTGCCTTTGCAACAAAACACTTTTTTGTGCTTTTTCCTTTGTTATACAAACATTTATCATGTCATCCTCTGCTAGAGGACTGGTCTTTTCCCAAGAAACTCCCTTTCACAAACTAAAGAAGTTCTAGAGGGATTCAGACAAACTGGCAAATTTGAATTTGTGATAACAAACAAGATAACTGAGCAAATTGATAAATGCAACTTATTATGGAAGTGCAGCATGGTCTCTGAGAGGACAAATCCTGCCAGTTCTCAAAACAATATGATGATGTCTGATAACATGTGAATGAAGGGGATTCCATGAACATAAGACAGCCCTTTTTTCGAAAGTTATATGAAGTTATTAAAAAAGTTCCAGTAGCCCAGAGGAAGCATCCATTTCTGGACTGAGCGCAAATCCAAGGAACAGCAGCAAATAACAGGGCTTAACCATCATTACATAGGGTAGGGGCAACTGAAGAGAAGCCCCTGGATATTGGTCTCTGTCAACATTTCACCATTAACCTAGAAGAGGAATGAGTCCAAACGTTTCCAAATTATATGCTGCTGCTAACAAAGAGGAACTCCAGAGGGACCTCCCAAAGCTGAAAAAGCAGGCAAAATTATGATAAAGAAACTTCAGTGAAAATAAACACGTAGTGGTGTTCATAGGCACCATAACATATCCTTCTGCCCACTGCAATTAAAGAAAATTCCATCTTTTACAATAAACTTCAGTTATCCATGCAAGTCTACAATACGGCTTAGTGTTTTTTACTAGCAGCTCTTTAGAAGAAAAAAAATCCCACAACACAAAAAAGAGTCATATTTGAATTCTAACAAAATAAAAACAGAAGTAGAAAATGTTTTTTAGAAGACACAGTGACAAATCAACCTTTCAAATCAACAAAATATCCATAAATACTTCTTGCATTAAAGTTTAAAATAAACCCTGCAAGCGTGTTAACTTTAATGACTACTGAAAAAAAACACAGTTGGACTGACTTATCCTGCAAACTCTATTTTATGGTACTTTGTCAGAAGAAATTATGATTTAAAGAGAAGTAACACACTGCTTAAACTTCTAAGGAAGATGTACTAACAACCTGTGCTAAAGTGATGTGGTCCCTATTCCTCCTCAAGAAATTTCATTAGTAGGGGAAAATCTGTATCGTTAGCGGGGCACCAGGTCCCTTTTGATACTTTTTATTCTTCTCAAACATCAAACTACTTTTGGTGGTTGTAGATTCATACAGATGCCATTTCAGGGATGAGCTCTGAAGCAGGCAAAATGCTTATGAAAGGAATTAAAATTCTGCACATTTTAAATGCAGGCACAAAATGTAATAGCAAGTAGATTTGTGCCCCAGACTATTTTGTGGGGCCTTACAGAACAAAAGTAGCACTAAATTATATGTGCCATTCAGTGAAGGTGATAAGGGTCTTACAGAACAAACACTGTTAACATATCATATGGTATTAAGAAAAAACACATGAACTACTGTGTCTTAACTATATGATTTCTAAGTGCCACTCAGAATCTAAAATGAAACTAACAGTCTACATCAGACAGGGGAAAGGACAGACAAAGTGAGAGCAATCTCAAAGTGGGCCCCCGTTACTCGCAGGCTGTTGGGTCTGGTCCACCTCCCGTGAGTTGCGAAATCCGCAAAGATAGTGAGCCCACTAGGTAGNGCAAATACTGAAGCTTGCAAATAGCGGACTGGTAATAGGGGGCTCACTGTACTACCTAAGGACTGTTTGTCAGTATTTAACTTGGATCTGCATGAGATTCTGATCACACCAATGCTGCACTGCCGGCATGCTCCAGTGTAAGCCCTGTAACCTTCCTTCCCAGGCCAGTCAGCTCTAGGCAAAAACTTCCCTCTCTTGACAACTAAGAGCCCACAGGAGGTTAGACCACCCTGACCTCAACCTTACACAAAGAAGCTGCCAAAGATTAGATCTAGGAGCCAGAGAAAATACCTGGGACATGCCTTTAAAAAGGTCAGTGGGTAGTATAATACCATAGCACAGGAAATTTCATTTAATCAAATAACTTCAATTAAGTGGACTTACAACCCTGAAATGATATTGTGTACAACATGCACATTAACTCTTCTGTAATTCTTTTGAAATTAATTGGTTTTTGTTTGGGTTTTGGTAGGGTTTTGTTAGTTTGATTGGCTGTTGTTTCTTTTTTCTTTTTTAAAGATTGGGGGCAATAGAAGCTGAAAGACCTGAAACCCTGACAGAGCTGCAGGATTAGTTACATGTCTATAGGGGATGAAGACTTTATTAATGTCTTAACTACATACGTAAACACTTTTTATTTATCTACTCAAACATATATATATGATGGGGGTGGGGGTGTGATGGAGCAGGCAACGAGAATGACCCCAGAACAAAAATAAATACTTGCTATCATTCGGGTTAAGAGAAGACAGCAGAGAGTACATTTACTCTAGTCATTCTAAGAATAGAAGCTCATAATGTATCTTAACGGTTAGATATTTTAATGGCCTACAGAATATATCTAACTACATAGAACAGAAGCCTTAAAGGAAATTAAATACTCAGGAAAAAATACGATCTAATTAAAGCGTCTACAAACACGTTTCAGAAATGGGAAAGGATATTTAATTTTGTCAGTAACATCTGCAAAATATTTTAGTATGAGATACGTATAACCCTTCTGACTTCCAGATTTTCAGAGTATGTCAGAAGGTTTTATAAAACACTTTAATTGGTACAGCTACCATCTGAAGCAGTCCACACCATTTTGCTGAGGAAGTAAGGTCAAGAAATTGTGGCTAGTTTTACTTTGCATCACTGTTCCCAAACTCTGCTCAACCTCCCCTGCCTTATCTAATATTTGTAATTATAAATACACTGTTAGATGTAAAGATGTTATAAAGGTATAGAGATGTCAGTTTTTCAAATGAAATTTCAGCAGCTTTAGTTTCAGAGGCAGTCCCTTGCATTTTTGATTTGTTGTAGGTTTTTTTCTCCTTCAGTAAAAGATATTTCACTTGCTTGAGTCTTTCCCTGTTATTTCATGTTCTTTTTCCCGAGGGCAGTATATCAGCTTAAAGAAAACTAGTCTACAAGTGTACATGTAGTTGAAATCTCTCCCTTCTTCATTACTAATTGCTGTAAGTTTGGACAAAACTGGAGGCAACAAGACAGATAACACAAATATACAGCTCCATATTGGCAAACATGAAGAGCGTGAAGAGGTTTTATTAATTGCTTAGTAAAAATCCACACTGAGCACGTTCTGAAAGGAAAACGGGATTGTTTAACTACAAGCAAAATTTTGGCAAGACCATTTTCTCAAAACTGTCACTCTGGAAACATGCAAAGTGTAAGTTTCAACACCTTCATTTAATTTTCTAGTGTCAAACAGCAATTTAGGACATGGTTTTAGCAGTTCTCCCCAAGGGAGAGGGGATCTGGGTGGGACTACCACAGTGCATGCAGGTGCAGTCAACCATTCAAACCAAAGAAATGTAAAATATTCTAAGAGGTTAAGTAGGGAACACAGAATACATGGCCGGTAGTAATTCAAGATATTTTATATTGGTTTATTCCCACTCTCAGTATTCCTAGTTTCTTGTTTCCAAACACTCATAGAAACAAATATTTAGATATCTCATCAAACAATTCTCTCCTAACTGTGCAAGTTGCCAACCTCTTTTTTTACCCTGGTTATTCAACACAAAGTATGATTTCTTAGGCTACCAGCAAAGTGACATATTTCACTCCTAAATCACTCTGGAAGCCATCAGACTAACCTAGAACAACTCAAAGACCAGTGTAAAAAACGTGAACTGACACTGTCTCTGAAAACAGTGGTTCAAACCTAAATCAATGCAGAAGAATACTGCCTACATGCTTGGAAGTATCTATGCGACTAATTTATAGATTCACTCTTTTTAATACCAATAAGCCAGAGAAAACAAAAAGGTATATCCAAGGTGCATTCGTGTTTAGATATAAACAAAAATCCCAGAGTGGAAATGATCTTACGGAGGAAAATTCATTCCCACAAATGGGACCTTCTCCAGTTTGCAAATGAAGATCTTTAAGATGTTTGAAAAACAAGTGTTGTGTTTTCAGAACTGCCAGTCCAATATCCTTTATGACAATTTCATCAACTTTCATTTCACATTCAAAAGGGGAAGAAAAAAAAAATCACCTGGAATTAACAGGAGTAAAATGTAAATTTCTCCTGCTTCCTGCAAGGTGACCACTTGTCACACATCCCATTGAGATTCCCTACATGCCTGAAAATAAACTTCCCAAGCCTGAAAGTAAACTTCAACTGTATGTAAAGCTGAGAGCTTAATGTGTGAGCATCTGTTCCCACAGTTACTCCATTTAAAGTGCATTGTCATTTCCAAACTCCAGTACAGGTGTCCTATGCCACCCCCAGTCTTATCCAGAAGCTTCCTGGGTATAGAAATATTCTCTTCTTGCTACTTTTAATTGCATCATGTGGAATTAAACTGAATGAAATACTAATTTCTCTGATTTATGTAGCTTACGGAATAAGGCAATTGCTAACACCTCTTACTGTCTTTTATCTCATCCACTATGGCAATTTTATAAGACTAAATAAGTTAGGTACTGGCATATGGCATGTTAATAAGCATGTTGTGGGAGTAATGCTCTCCATTTATCTACCAATAGCTGGCAGCATTCACTCAATTCTCTACAGCATGACAACAGTTCCAAAGGACAGCCAAAAATGTCACACTGTCTGGGCTAGGGTTATATCATAAACTTCAATAGTTGATCCAGGCACATCAAGTTATTCAATGAAAATCATTTTTTATTTAAAAACCCACAAAGATATGAAACTTCCACTCTGCTTCCTTATCTTTTCAATGGTTCAGGCTTAAGGTATTTTCTTCTCAGCTCAAGCACACCTCAGTACTCCTGGTAGTGTCCTTTTTGCCATATTTTACCTTCTTCCTTTACCATTCTTCCTAATTTAGATTCCCATTAATATCATACCTCCTAAATATTAAAAACAAAGTAGCAGTAATAACCTGAACTACTTGCCTTATTCTACCCTGATTTTAGTGGGTTTGCCCTGAGAGAAGCCTGTGGAGCCACTCTCACTTCAATATTGGCATAATTGAAGGCTTTATAATCCTAGTTTCTGTAATTTTAAACAACCAGCCTTTCCTTCATTCTGAATCCATGAAGAAAATAAATAGATGCTTTCAAGGATAAAGAACATTTGGCACCAGTCAATTTTGAAAAAAGTTAGCCCTCAAAGACTTCATTTTAGCAGATGGCTTTGTGAGACTGTTGCAAGCTTCGGTTCATATCTTGTTTCCCTCAGTGTTTTGCAGAAATATATCCATCTATATATTTTTGCATCTATATATAATACAAATTTCTGTATTTTTGTATTTCATTCTCTTGGCTAATTTCATATTGCTTTCCACTTGCTAATTTTACTTTGACAAGCTTTGACAGGTGACAAGGAATCTTCTCTCATGGCTTTCCCACATTTTTTCAGGCCTGACTGCATAGTCACAAGAAAAGTTGTCATTGAAGCCACCCGCTTACTGACAAAACAATGTCTACATGGTTGTTTAAATTGCACTCAAAGAACTACAGACAATCCAGTGCCATGAAGTAGCACTAGTGTCAAATCAGAGATGTACTAACTTCATTATCAAAAATGCAGACTGTCACAAAATAAAGCTTTTTTTTTTCCCCTGGCATTGAACTTCAGACAGGGAAGAGTAAAGAGATGTCTCCATTCTAAGCACTCCAAAATTCTTCCCCATCCAAGTGAATGAGACAGTATGAGCACTGGAAATCAATGGGTTGATGAGGTGCTGATCCCACCACAGAATGCACAGGAAACACCACAAAAATATGATGGGTAGTACTAGATAGTAAAGCCCAATAAACAGTACAGGCTGTTGATTGACTATCTAGGATCCTAAAGCGCTACAGATACTTTAATATCAAAATGGACAAGGAAGAGGATAAAGAAATGATTTGTATTTGCATTTATAGAGTCATACCACAACTATTCTATAGAACACAAAATTATATTTCTTTATCTTTTACCATTAGAACAAAAAAACTTAGGGGAACACATCTTCCTTTCATTTCCAATGCAAAACCAATGTAATTCCAAACTCAATATGCTTCATTTTTATTACATATACGGAATTGAAACAGTAGTGTGAGGGCATCTCCTTTTCCCATTGTCCACTAAGGACACACCCATTTTACTTAAGGCTACACTTCCAGATTTACCAACATTTGTGACAAAGCCTCAAGACTGCTCTACTTTGGACCAGGACAGCAGTAAAAAGCTGAAACAAAATATGGATTTGAATGCCACTGAAGTATGAAATAAGACTAAAAAGGGCACTTCTCTAAGACATTTCCTACTAAGAGAACCAGTAGTCATTTCTTTGCTTTGATCAGGATGAGATCCATCAAGACCAGATACAAAAATATTTTTGCAGTTAGCCTAGCCTGTACTTGAGCTTCAGCACAGGTACCTCTGAGCTCCTTGCTTCCTAAGCAGAGAGGAGAAACTCTTGGCTCTTAATCCCCAGCTAGCATGACCAACTGTACTTGCACAGAAAAGCAAAGGAAGGAGTGGATAAACAGCACATCTACATTCAGTTCTAAGGTGTATAGCAGGACATACCTCATAATTCTGCTGCAGAGACAGAGCTGTTGCCTGTATTGTTCTCAATTGACCAGTATTTCAACAATTACCATTTCACCAATAAGATTTGGAAGGCTTACAAAACAGAAGTGCATTTGTCCCTGATATTACACTGTTGACACACTTTATCCTCAAAGTCTACTTCTAGCAATACATGTCTTTAGCATACATAAACAAAGCTATCTAGAGATTGTCTTTCCATGTTATATCATAACAAACTGACAATTCCTAAATACTCTTCCCCAGAACTGTAACTAAATAGGCAATTCATTTCAAAGCTTATGATGTATAGCAAAGAAACATTTGAAGTGGTATGTTCTTATAATCAAGATCATAAGTTATTTTAAATGTCTATAAAAATCCACAAGGGATCATGAAAACAGTAAATGAGGCATATTGTACTGACTTAAAAAAAAAAACACTGAAGGGTCTGATACCATAAATTACAGTAATCCCTTGAATATCATGGGGATCAGTTCCAGTAATATGCCGTGATAAGCGAAATCTGTGGAGTAACAAAATACAGTAAATATGGTAAAACTGCGTCATGGATTAGATTTAATTTTTCCATAACCACCATGCTGTTTTCAGACTCTGAGGAAGGGAGATGTTAAACCTACTAAACAGAATTCCTCAACAAGGGTTTGGGTGGAGAACTCATTTTGTCTTTTGCCAGGAGAGCTAATGGATCTTGATTCAGCCTCTGATGGCCATGCAGGGATGGAGTGTTCTTTAGGCATTTTGTGTTTTTCTTTCCTCCTTGTTACCGTCATGTTACTCTTGGTTCTTTTTTTTTTCTTAATACAAGTACATATCTATGTTTAAGGAATTGTTGCTNGTACATATCTATGTTTAAGGAATTGTTGCTTCCTTTTTCTACAATTTTTTACAAAAGACCCTGTGATTTGCAAAGTTCAGTAGATAAGGACTTTTTTTCCCCATCTTCCCTAGAAGGTATTGTTTTAAGCTAGGACAAGCTAGTAAAGCCAGGGGAAAAAGCTCTTGATGTATTGAAGCCATGAATTATAAACCACAAAGTAGTGAGGGATTACTGTATTAGCAATGACAGTGAGCCTTTACCTATAACAGTTGCACCAAAATTTAATTGTAGCTATAATGAGGTCTATTGTTTGAAAAGCAAAGGAGAAGTTGCAGTGGACACACAGAACTAGTAAGCTGGTTGTATTTTGTAGACATGTTTTCAACACAGTTTAAGAAAAAATATTAAAATTGGTTCTAAGGTGTCATATAAATTTACCTGAATAGATTCCTCACAAACATAAGATTTTTTGTTTTGTTTCTGCTTTCAATGGAATAGTACCAGAAAGAAATTAAATACATATATATATATATAAAATCAACACCAAACTCCCAATATGATGTTACCTAGAAGAGTCACATTATATACAATATAACAAATGTAAATCAGTCACTTGACACATGCAAATGGTGGTTCTTCACATAGTCCTGATGAATGAGGGATAAATTCCAGGAATCTGGTCCGTAACCATATTCAGAAAATATAATGAGCCAGAATTTTAAAATGTTTGTTCATTTTGGAAAAACAGAAGCATGGAACAGTTAATGCAAACATGGAGCAATCGTGAAAATATTTCTGCTCAGGAAATTATGATAGTATTCCTGTGGCAACTCAATATTCCGTCAACTTGGATTTGACAAGGCAAAAACCTTGCAGTTAAAAACAGCAGCTTCTTTTTCAAAATAGAGGTAGTGAAATAGGTTCAATAATCATTAAACAGGCACAGAGAGACCCATTTTCTCATAATTCTGTCTCTGAAGAGATTTGGTAGCAAATGAGTCCTTCAAATTGGCCTCATCATTACTAGGAGTTTTACAAGACATATATTGCATTGAGGTAATTGTGCATAGCCACCCAGCTTTACCTTTAAGTGCAAGCTCTCTTACTACTTCTTTGGGATTTTTATAGATCTGCTGTCTGTAAGGAAGAACTGCAAAAAACACAATTATATTAAACATACATAAGAAAAAAGGCTGAAGTTTGGTCATAGCCCTGTACTGCAGACAAACTGAGTCAACAGGATTAACAACTAGAGTATTTTGTCATTAAAGACAGCAGACAGGACTGAGCAGACACTGAGCAAATATATGAACAAGGGCAAATGACAAGTGGAGGTGTCTGAGCACTCCCCCTCAGCACAGTCAAGTGCTGCAGATGGGCAGCAAAAACCAAAGGACATGATGCACTGTGCTATTCATGGAGCTGCACCATGTATCCCCACAAAACTGTGGNAAGGAATTGTTGCTTCCTTTTTCTACAATTTTTTACAAAAGACCCTGTGATTTGCAAAGTTCAGTAGATAAGGACTTTTTTTCCCCATCTTCCCTAGAAGGTATTGTTTTAAGCTAGGACAAGCTAGTAAAGCCAGGGGAAAAAGCTCTTGATGTATTGAAGCCATGAATTATAAACCACAAAGTAGTGAGGGATTACTGTATTAGCAATGACAGTGAG
>WEKX01001553.1:92892-120057 GCA_013390025.1 Pitta sordida | reverse complement strand
CCACCCAGCTTTACCTTTAAGTGCAAGCTCTCTTACTACTTCTTTGGGATTTTTATAGATCTGCTGTCTGTAAGGAAGAACTGCAAAAAACACAATTATATTAAACATACATAAGAAAAAAGGCTGAAGTTTGGTCATAGCCCTGTACTGCAGACAAACTGAGTCAACAGGATTAACAACTAGAGTATTTTGTCATTAAAGACAGCAGACAGGACTGAGCAGACACTGAGCAAATATATGAACAAGGGCAAATGACAAGTGGAGGTGTCTGAGCACTCCCCCTCAGCACAGTCAAGTGCTGCAGATGGGCAGCAAAAACCAAAGGACATGATGCACTGTGCTATTCATGGAGCTGCACCATGTATCCCCACAAAACTGTGGGGCTATATATGCCGAGGGAGTGTCATAATTTACATCTTTCTTACCTAAAAACAGCAACTGCTTCAGCTTGACACCTAATTAATTTCTCACTATAGACCCCCTTTCCTCTCTGGAATGGATCCACCATTTTTACTTTTTTATTGCTTATTCTTCTTCCTCAAGTTTATTTCTTCCATGAGGGCTTGGTAAATACTAGATAATGTGCAATTACAAGAGTCTAGACATCTAAGTAGCCAAAGGAAAAAAGAACAAACCACCATCATTAGTACATACACAACAGATATTGATACATTTCCACCTAATCCAAAAAATTCTGGCAAGTCCGCTTCATGCATAATACTCCAAATGTGAGTTAGCTCTTACACCTCTGCAAAATCTATTTAAAATTTCCTGCTCATGTAAAGTTAATTCAAATATTAACTAGGTGTTTTTCCTTATACTCTAAAGCAATATGGAACTGGAGCTGAGATACTCCTTCTCTGCTGAATCTACAATAACTTCATAAGCAGACTATGCTTCAGATCTCAGTCAGGTGAGTTAAAGACATAACCAGTTAATAAAAAATTCCAAGGATAAAGTGTATCTTAAGCCAAAAGCCAGATTTAGACTGAAGCTGAGCAACTGAATTGACAGTGTAAATTGGGGGGACCTGTGCCAACAATACCCTACATACCTCTCCCCTACCCCACACTTCAAAAAGTTTTTCCATTTTGTGTATCTAGTTTATCAATTAAAGGGAAAAGCTTAGACTTCACAAGAGACTCGAGCACATTGAGTATATACTCAATCCAGAGATCTGACACTGAATGAATATTCACACCTTAGACATTAACAGCATTAACCTGTGATATGAATTTTTAAATTGTTAAACTAATTTTCTGCAAAATGTCATAATACTTTCATTCAGGAAATACATAAACTATCCTTGACTCTTGAATCCCCTTATAAATAGCTCCTAAAAGCGTTATGGAAAAATATTCAACATGCATTACAGCACAGTTCGTTGTTGTAGTAAATGAGCTGCGTTCTACATATTACATGTGTACTGTGCTAGTGTTCTCATGTAATAAATGAAGGAATTTCAGAAATACAAGCAAACTTACTAAATTCTGTGGTACCTTTGACAGCAGTCATCTACAAGTTGGTGTTAAGTCTCTAAAAAGATATTATGGAAATAACTCCCAGTTCAGAAGTCATGAAAAGGATAAGAACAACAAAAGCTGCACAGTGAGCTGACTCACCATCACTGTGGTACTAAAGAAGAGGCGCCTAGTGATACATTCCACAACACCTACTGTATCAGAGGTTAAAAGCAAATACATGGATTGACTTGCCTCTCTAACTGGATATATGAAGTCGTTTAGACCATCTGGTGCAAAAGAACTCTTATTTACCTCATAGTTTAAATGCATAGAAGAGAAATAACTACTCAATTATTGTTAGAACTATAAATAGCTACCATTTCAGCTTACCTTACGCAAGACTACTAATTTATACAGTCTCAAGTCCATTACTCTCTCCTATTGTCAAAATACGGTATTCCCAAATGAGAAATTTTCCCCTCAGTATTCAGGGTTGGTTATTCACCATGTTTCCTGTATCTGGAAGATTTGCTATACTTTTTGGCCAATAGGAAAGTCACTGTTATTAGACTTACTTCCCTTATTTTTTCTTTGGAAAGAGAAGACGCGGGGAAGCATGGCTATCTCATACAAGTATTCAGAGTAACAACAGAGCCAACCCTTCTGGGGAAGGAACACAGCTCACACGAACGCAAAGAATATCCGTCCTTCAGAAGCCACCATCCTCTGCAGATAGTACGTCATCAGGGAGGGAATACTGTTACCATGCACTCTACCATGAAACCTCACCACCAGAAACAAGTTAAGTAGGTAATACTTGTTGCAGAGAAGTGATACAAACCTGCTGGTAACATCTATCAACCAGTAAAGATTCCTGTCTCTTGACGGTTTCCCAGTGATTAGGGGCAGTATGATGCAATTTGTGCTCTTTCACTTACACACATACAAATAAACTGAGATGCAGAACCTTCACAAGTGCTAATCTTGGCCACGCAGAAATAAATTCTGGAAGACTTAAAAGTGGAAAAATGGACCAGGCTCATGAAATCCAAAAGAACAAGTGCCGAGTGGGAGGGACTAACCCCACCAACAGTACAAGGGAAAAACTGCCTGGAAAACAGCACTCCTGAAAATAAAAGGATATGAGGGGCCTGGTGGACAGCACAATACACACATCTACAGCATGAGTTGGCAGCAGTGAAGGTGAGGGTTGACTGCATCCCGAACTGTATCAAGGAAATACTGTCTTCATTTTACTGCATCCAGTTCTGGGTCCTCCAGAACTATTGAATTGTGTAATGATACCCATAAAGTCAAACAAGTTGAGAAGGACACAAAAATAGCCAGTGTACAAGAGTACATGTCCTTTGAAAAAATATTGAGTCAACTGGGTTAGTTGGGAATAAAACAAAGGGTCTGGGAAAGACCTAATAGTAGCTTCTCCAGTACTATCCAGTAGTAGGGCATTATCACAAAGATAAAGTCTGCTCTGGTGCACAACAGTTAAACCAGAGACAGAAAGCATAAATTGAAACAACACATTCTGAGTAGGCACAAGGTGAGAAAAGTCACTACAAAAATAAGAGACTAGCATGAGCCCAGAGAGCTTATGCCATCTCCTTCCTTGGAGACTTTCAAAACCCAACTGGATAAAGCTCTGATGATCCTCACAGCTGACCTACTTTCAGCAGGATGTTGGCTAGGTCCTTTCCAGCCTGAATAATTTTGTGATTCTCCTGTCTGCCAGCTCTTTGCTAGAAGCTACTTTAATGTTTCAGTTTACCATCTCCCTTGCTATTCAGTAATATTCAGATTTATGAGATGTAAACTGTTATTCTAGTTGGACACGTGTTCTTTCATTTGACAGGCCTATAGTAAAAACATAGCTTCCTGACTATAATCAAATTTCTACAAAAATGTTAATAAATAAGATGTGCTACTGAAAAGTAGGAAATACAGTCAAATATTTCCATTTTAAATCTCCTCAAAAAATTTCAAACACATACATGTTTTAAAGTTTAGTATGGAAAGGGCATTGGCAAATTCTCAGCAAGAATTTTAATCTACTTACCAAGTACAATTTACCACAGTACTTGACTCTCCCTAAAATGCGAAAATATCGTCACTTTTCTCCCAGGCCGAGCAATAGCCTGGCTACTACCTAAAAAAACCACCGCAGTATTCCTCCCTTGTCATAGACCCAAGTGTCTTTGCCCAGGAAAGTAGATTTATGTACTTCCTTTGCCAACTTTGACCCTTGGAAAAGACCGTTTCATTTCCTTATTTGGAAAATTGGATGTTATACAGAGCAACAGCAGAAATATTTCATCTTTTGCCAACAGACGTGTCAATAAAGAGATAATCCTCTCATGTTTATATCAAAGCTGAGGCAATCCATAGAACTAATACAAAATCCCTCACTCATCTTCTTCCATTTCTACGCTGTTAATCATACAACATTATTACAAACAATACAGTAAACTAATTACTGTTCAGTCACTTTTTTCTTCCACACTATAAACTGAATTACTTACTCACAAACATATTCTCTCTGTGCAGATGAGCCGTTTGTTTATNAAAGTCTCATGAAAAAGTTGTTAGAAAGTGGTCTGACTCATATGATTTTTCCATTATTAAAGTGTTGGGCTTGTCGTAAGGCTTTGAGATTTAATCCCCAGAGGACTGCACATCACCTGCCTCTAGGTTTCCACTAGAAAGTTGCTGATCACCTGATACTTATAATCTACACTTACAGCAACCATCCTCAGGGACTAGCAGCCTCCACATTTCCTCAGAAGCAAGTTCCTGCAAAGTAAGAGTGATCTGCTGAAGATGACCACCAGCCTTCACAAAAAACCAACCACCTTTGGGCAGGTCAATATTCTGCTGAACTACTGTCACTAAAGTATCATGAACCCCATACAACTGAGGCACAGTTTGAAACAGAGTTTTAGCGTATGAAAACAGAAAGCAGACTTTCAAGGAAAAATTTTATTTTAGAACAATCCTCTCTAGAAAAATGAGAAAATAGAATCAACATAAGCTTTTGAAACAGACAGCAGGGCAAAATCATGCCAGCATTTTGTTTTGCATTACTGAATACTGACAATTGAGTTCAGAATATTAGAATAAATATTGAATAGATTTCAAAACATTGTGTTGGAAAAGCTGTATATACTCACCATATTCAATACTATTTATGAAAGCAAATCAGGATTTGTTCTGAAAATGGTTATATTCTGAAACTGAATCTCAAGATATTCATGCATTATTCTTCTTCTATTTGACAAGTAAGTACAAAAGACATTAATATATGAAACATTGCACCACTATCATTTTTCATAGCATGATGCTGAATCTTGCCATCCATTTTTGAGAACAACAAAAAAAACTTTTACACTTGGAAGGTAAGAAATGTAGAAACATAGTATGGAATCCATTCCAAGCTCCTAAGGTCATTTAGAACAATGCACACGTTTTGAAATGGAAGTATTTTACATAAATGAAAAATTCTCTTGGTACTATAAAGAGAATTTTAAGTCTATTCTGTTGATCTATGAATAAAAAATAAAACTAATCCAAACACATCATATTTGCATGAAGAATTCACGTTTCAACACTCTGCAGATGCTTTCAGTAAGGAGACTAAGATGTTAAAGACAGCAACAAAACTAATTTACCTCAAACAGGTTTCATTTGCTCCAACAAAAAAAAACCAAGACTGAAAAAAGCTCAAGATGTACCAAAGAAAACCCTCAAAACTGAATTGTGGATCACAAGGAAGACAAGTAGGGGACACAGATGGCCCAAAAACCCATGGCATGACTTCTGTGGCCTTGGTAGTATAGTTCTCTTATTTCATATACTAAAAAAACCCCTCCAAACTTCCACACAAGTGTCATACGGCCAATCCTTAAAATAATTTGCACTTCATGACTAACTCCATATTGCTTAATCAGGGTTAAGCTGCTTTCCAAATTTCGTCTTGCTCAAAAATACCAAGGCAGTACTTTGCCATTTCTATGTAATAATAACTTATTTGGCACGTGTGACGTCACTTTAGATTTCACACCAATTGAGAAAAGCACATTGCTCTCTTTGGAAGCACCAAAGGCTTCTCTTTCTACTACCAACGATTTGCTCCTTCCTTAATCTTTAAAATGAGGCTGAGCTTTGAATTATGTTTCTACATCTTGATATTCAGCTCTTGTTTTTATCTTAAGGCTTTGGAAAAGTGTTCTTCTCTGAGTGCCTTGTAGGAGCTCTGCTCTTTCAAATCCCATCAGGCTTTGTCCTACTTTGGTCATGTTCTGGCAATCAAATAGCACTGTTCAAATTTGCCCTATGTAGAAGAGAAACTCTACTTACTTAGACTTGAGGGTTTTTTCCAATAGTAATAACGCGGAAAAAATTATTCTTTAATTTTAAACCTTTACTCCAAACACCTTATACCCCACATACTCAAGAATATCAAGAAATCATAGAAGGTGTCAATTTTTTAAAAGTTATATACCAAATATTTGGTCCTGGATAATGGAGTCCCATTTCCCTTAAAATACTTTGTACAAAAATAGCCCAAAAGGCCCACATACAACTTGTTCCTAGACAAATGGAATCAGTAAATTTATCACTTTCAATGCAAAGCACTCTCTGATTTAAGTTTCCTTTATTAACATCTCATTATTATTCTACTTATTTCTATTTTTTCCAAAAGCAGATTACAGTGAAATAAGTATTTGTGTAGATATTTGAAGGATACTAAATTGTATTAACCTCAGTCGATAAGCTTTCCCTGGTAATCACCAGAGGACTTACCATTACCCTCAAAAGTACAAGAGGCTGTTTACCACATTACAGACACATCCAAGAGGTCATGTTCCAAACAGAATCATCAGGGCTGGAAGAGATCTTCAAGATCATCTAGTCCAATCATATGTTACATTAGTAATTTTTCCCTCTATATGTCAGTAATAAGGCCAAGTTAAAAAGCAACTGAAGATACATTTATAAAGACGGGGCTACCATTTTAGTTGACAGTCGCATTGCATTTTCTTTTCAGCCCTCCTGCCTAGAGTGGGGTCAGTCTAAAGTAATTTTCTTTTCCTTAAAACCTTTCTAACTCAAGATATTCTATGTTTCTATGACAATAGAATTCAATTCAATCAAGGATTCCTCCTCACTGGCTTTCTTGCTTTCTTTCCACTTTAGTTGCTGTCCCCTCAATTCATTAAAAATATATTTATACTGACTAGCGTTTCCTTACTCGCATAAATTCCAGAATATTGTCATACTGTATTTCATTCCAATAAAAATTTTATTTCAGTTTTAAAGGAGTGGAGCAGGGTTCTCCAATATCACATTCCTTCCTCCCCTTCCGCTAGTTATCAAGGAAACATCATGATAAAAATCTAATTAAAACTGAAAATGTAGAATATAATTACCTTATAGTAGGCATAGAATAGTGATTTTTTTTTGTCATTATGATGAATTGCAACAGTTAAGCTCTATTTTTCTGCTTTTTTTTCGAGAAGATACCAAACCAAAATAAAAACAAACTTACATGTTTATGTCTGTTGCTTATGCATCTATTAAGAGCTCCATTTCCTTTTCTTACTTTAGCACAATACTCTATCACTCCTGGGGAAACAACCATAAGGGTTTTCTTGGTCTCCTTTTTATACTAATACTGAATCATAAATGCTACTTGTAGGCTTGAATTAAAAAATTTATTAATTTTGCCAGGTAGTCATCACCTCTTTATATTTGGGCCTGATGGCTTATTCCCAAAATGCTAAATTGCTTTTCCAGGTGGAGGAAAAAAAAAATCTTGAAGTTACTCCATACTCTGACAGCCACACCATTAGCAAAAAAATAAAATAAAATAAAAAAAAAAAAATCAAAGTTACATAGCCTATAGGATCATCACATTCACAGAATATTCTGAGTTGAAAGGGACCCACAAGGATCATTGAGGCCAACTCTTAAACAGCAGCACTGCCTCCCTGGTGGGAATCAAACCCCTGCTCTCCCACGTGACAGGCAGGGACACTCACCACTCAAGTATAGAAATATCAGCTTTCAAGGTGCTATTTGGAGTTACAAAACTCAAAACTATAAAATCAGTCTCTGGTCTATTCTTGAAGTCGAGGTCAGCTGATCTGCTCTCACCAACAACCCTAAATACATATGTTTTACTGCCCAGTGGCAAGGTTCTCGCAACTTCTTTAACTGGTCTGGCAGAGGCCACGTTTACAAGCCTTCAGGGCATGCTGCAGGGTTTATCTATTTATTCAGGCTTTTGCCTCAGGGGCTGGCTGCAGAAGCAAAGGGAAGGTTGGCAAGTTCCCTTTATTTCACAACGAGGTCATTTTTATGTATTAATTTATGTACATGTGCCTAGAGATTATGAGAGGCATATTTCATATAATAGCAAATAACTTTAGTCATAACCTAATTAACTTTGACTAAATAAGAAAAGAGTACTCCAGGTCACCATGGTAAATAAATTCCCGTAAAATCTAGCCATGACCACAGATGCTACAAAATAAAAGAGTTGGTCTGATCCAAAACTAAAAAGGATAAAAACTTGACTTTTCACATACTGAGGTATACATGTAAAAATTTAAAGCCAACTTAGATAAAATTTTAAGTGTTGGTACTATCAAAGCCTTTCCTTCAATGTCCTTTGAATTACTGTTGAGTAACAAAAGAAAAATCCTTCTGCCCTTTCAGTATAACTAGGCATAATCTGAAAGTGTTCAGAAGTTTTAGAAATATTGTAGTTCACTAGACATGAAAAAAATAGAGGGAGCTTCTAAGAATAAAAGTGTATCCTGAAAAGAAAAAGACAAAACAGTAGATTCGTGGTGTTATACTGAAATAATAAAATCAATACAAGAAATCAACTGGAAAGTGAAACTGATTGCTGAATGCTTTCTGACAAATCTAAAGAGACTTTCCTTCAGGTGTTGCTTTGACCTATTCCCTGAAGAAACAAAGAAGCATATTAGTTTAAGAAGGTGAGGGCACAGCTTACATGTAAGAGTATTTTAAGGAAAAGAGGAGGGGGGGCGGGGAGGGAAGAAAATGTGTTTGAAAAAATGCAATGAGTCTTAATACCATTTCCTACTGTGCGTAATTTTTGGACTAACTTCTGTTTCATAGCAATGCCAAGTAACAGCATTCATTAGGTGAATTTGCCTCAGTGACAAATTCATCCTAACCTGGGATGAGACATATCTTGGGCCAATATATTAAGATACAGCAGGACTCAGCAGAGACAGTAAAAGGCTCTATGGCGAGGCCAAGAGACACTTCAATGCTATGAAATGTCTGTTGTACATCTGCAATTCACCAGGAGGTGTTAAAATGTGTCATTCTGGTTTGGGTGAACGGACAGATCAGTTTAAGAATTGCTTTGTACCAAGGTAGATGCAAAGTGACAGAAATCCAGCTGAGTGTCTTACCAAAATACCACTTGCTATAAAGTCACAAAGTACCAAAGACTTATAAAAAAGTTAAGAGAATCTGGAGTTGCAAGAGTTGCAAATTATTAGAAATGATGATTAGAAACCTAGTCAAATCAACAGAGCTGCTCATTTACAAGTGATGTTCTTACCAAGGGGGTTGCACTTAATTGGAGAAGTCAAACAACACTACAATCTTTACACATATTCCAAGTACGAAATCACACACATGACTCGGTGTCATGTTCCAAAAACCTTCAAGAAATATTCATGGCAAGTAAACAGAAAAGAGTGTGTACTAAGAATACAAGTAAAGTAGACTTAAAAAAACTTGACATGAATGTCAAGTTAAAGTGGATAATACACTCAGCAGGTCAGACTTCAAAGTTTTATCTTTCAATACCTAAATTACAGTGACATTACTAATGATCTATCATTTTTACAGAGCATATCATAAATGTCATGGGATTTTTTTCTTTAATTAACTAATGAAACTTTTTTTAAAGCGGTACTAATTTGTGAGTGGTTGCCCAATTTGTGGCTTATGCAATAATATAAGAACATATGTTTATATAACATGGAACCCATTCAGGAATGTCCACCAGTTCCAGATATCCACTTCCCTTCCCTTGATATACGAAACGTGTTTCACGAGGCAGAGTAATCAGAACTGAGAGCTGGAAGATCTGGAACAAAAGTCCACGGGGATTTTCACATTTCTCACCCTTGGGCTGTGGCAGTGACTTATGAAGAATGTCATGTTTCTCTACAGAATGTAAAATGAAGTTTTTCCTTAAGTGCAAACAGAAACTCAGGACAAGGAGTACGAAGATGACTACAAATTTCAAGGTTACCTTCTACCTCTAGGGAGAGACAAAGCAGCCCACTGCTCAGGTGCACAATCTGCCAAGGGCCTGATTCCCAGTGTAAGCAGGAGAAGATGTGGATTAAAACTGTATTTATGTCCTGGCTACAAGACTGTGGAAAAGCTATATAAGTTTTCCTTGCCTGCACAATCACCCCAGCACACTTAGAGTCAACTGCCCTGTATATAATGTAATGAGTTTGAGAAGGAAGGTGAGGCTAATGATGCAAACTCAACTTTCCAAAATGAACCCAGGAGCTTGCCATGGCAATTTCAAAGTACATACCCACATTTTTCTTTTAGACAAATTAAAACATTTTATTTTTTTTCTTACCTCTAAGTAAAGACTTAACAGTGTTTGTTTTCACTGTTAGGCTAAAGCTTTATTTAACAATAATGGAAGAATTAAATGCAAAATTCTCTGAGTATCACTCTCATTGATAAAATATTTTTTCAGACAGTAATTGGAAAGTACACCTGCTCTTGCATGTAACTGGTAAAATTCTTAGAACCATAAAGTTGATTGCAGAAGAGGTGTTTACTGTGAAAACTCTCCTGCATCACTTCAAACACCACTTTAGCCAGAAAAGTCACTAAATCACAAAGACTTGAACTATGAGTATCTAATATCATGAGATGGGTGTTTTTGATCCTCACACATCTTATTTACTCAGAACTTCTGACATAATTGTCACGATTACTGAAATGTTAAAAGCAATTATGTTATTCAGCCAACATGGTTGGAATGGAAAGAAAGGAAAAAGCTGTTTTTTCCAAGGTTTAGGAACATAAAGTCCTTAATCTGTCTACTTGTTTATCATGAGACCACTCTGTCTTTGTTGGTGATGTGATACCAAACATAACAGATGGTCCGCCAAAACCCTATCACGTTTGCTTCAATTATTTGTGAAAGACTGCAGAAGGGGGAGGAAAGAACCATGGTGATACATTAAAATCCAAAATGAATACAAAGCCAGGTACTAAACCATACAAATAATGATATGCTGAAGAAAATAAGACATTCATCCATAAGTTACCCTGAAACTTCTCCAGGATACTCCATTTCAACAGAAATGAGGAAAGTGCAGAGCTAAAAAAGCATGATGCTAAAAAAAAGAAGATAAATTTCATTGTTAATTCTGCCTACTTAATTTTTTCAACACTCCAAAGTCACATATGGCCCATTTTGCATAGTATTTCCACAGAATTACTAATTTATTATGAGAACATATGTAAAGTATAAACTACTATGTGCAATAATTAATACTAATTGCAAAAGGATCTAAAGGGCAAACTTGTAATGTGAAAGGAGCCCAGACGACCTTTTAAATACTATGCAATGCTCAGCATACCAGCAGTGTGCTTTTTGATTCTCCTAAGCCCTTAAGAATGCTTTTTCATGAGCCAAGGTATTTAAGACTTGTATATATGACTCTTAGGAGACCTGTTTTAGTGATGAGCCTGGCAGTGTTAGGTTAACAATTGTGCTCAATCTTGAGGGACTTTTGCAACCTATATAAATCTGTCCATGAGAATGCGTAGAACAGCCTTACCAAACCACCTTTAATTTCCACATGTCCTATGAATTTGCCACCACCAGTCCACTGAAACACAGAGAGCAGCACTTGGTGCTACTTCAAACATATAAATACTAATGATAAAGGAAGTATCACACACAGAATCACACAGAATATTCTGAGTTGGAAGGGACCCACAAGGATCATCGAGTCCAACTCAACACTGTCTCCCTGGCGGGAATCGAACCCGGGTCTCCCACACGCCAGGTGGGGACACTTACCACTGTACTAAAGTGGACCAGAAAAAATGTGGTAGAGTTCTATAAAATTACCTTTGAGAATTATTTATACATATATTTATACATAAATTTCTGACCTAAAGGTGTTTGACCTCAGACATGCAGAATTTTAGGGTATGTAAAGTGAGATACTTGGATTATGTCATCTCATCTCTTATGTACTACCAACTATTGCACTTGAACTTTCTTAGCACTCCCTCACTAGGTCCAGTAAGTTAAACTTCAAGTTGAGCTCTCAAGGTATAAGTACTTCTTGTGACAACACCAAAAAACTAAAAAACCAGTCCATTACTTTTGACAGCATGTTCCAAAGATTATTGCCTCATTTATGGAAAAAGTCCAAACACCGATTTTCTTTGGTTTCTTTCCTGTCACTGCCCATCAAAAATGCTCCTTTCAAAATTCCTCAATATTGAGTACTTTCCTGGAACACCTCTTGTGATTTTTCATGTACGAGATAAATTATATATATATAAAAAATACAATTACATAAAGACAGCTTAAATCTTATTCCCTCTTAAAAATGTTTTCTCCACACAGGACTTCCAGAAGAAAGCTGATGTCTCCTCCACCTTGCTCTAATCTACCATTCATTCTGAAGTATGGACGCTAAAACTGAATTAGCTTCATTATTTGTTTCATCAGAGGTTCATTAATCAGTGTCTCAGAGGTAAGTTACTTGTATATTGGTTCTCATATTTGATTACATATTCAAAGATGAGAAATTTTGACTGCTATTCAAATCAAGATGATGGTTAGCTATGAAGCCCAGAGTCTTCTCCCATTCAACAGTGATTAAGCATACAGGTATTTCCATGTTCCATGCCATAGGATTCTATATCAATAACCCCACACTGGGTTTCATTAACAAATTCTTTGAACTGGGTTCATGTTCCCAACACAATCTAAACTGCACAACCTGGCTGGTTCTCCAGAATTATTTATGCCTCACTGTTAACTCACTCATGTTTGTTATCTTCATAACTCATTAAAATTATTATATATTAAAATCATTGCTAGATACATTGAATTAGGCACAGCACCAGTCTCCACCAAAAGTCCCTCTGGTTATTTCTTCTTCAAATAAGATTCCTTTCGAAAGTTATTTTGAACAATAACAATTGTTCATGTCTTCTTAGGTGTACTTAAGTGATCCTGTATAGGAGGAAGCATTTTGCTTTCCCAGAATGTAATGCAGCTTTAGATGAAAGTAGATCACATACTTTCAAAATTAGAAATATTTACCCCAATTAAACTATCAGAGACTAAATCCACAGATTTCATTACAATAATCCATATTGCCTTCTTTATTATTTCACTTAATCCTAATGGGGACTGACTAGACTACAGCTCCCCTGGGCAACCAGCTTGCTTCTTGCAAACATCAGAGTGACAGTAGTGCTTCAAGCCTCTAGATACTCATTCCTAATCAATTAGATCTCATATTTCTGACCAGGGAATACTCTGGTCAGAAAAGATGTTGCTCATTCCAATCTGGTTTAGGAAAACACTCATTTTTTTTTGTATACATATAAGAACCAGTACACAAAGAACAGTATTCACAGAATTTGAAGTGCAATACACTTTTCAGGTGGTACTACATAAACTACACAAGATATTCTGAGGGAAAAAAACTTATGTCCAAGTATCACGTCACTGTCATTTATATGAAATCACCATGGATTTGTAGTCTTACAGAAATCAAAGAAAAAAGCTAAAGCTTCCATTATATTTTGGTATTCCTTGAAGAAATTAACTACTGACTTGCCGGATTTATTGGTATAAACAGAGATGCAAGAACAAGTTTTCTGTGCTCCTCCTCTACCCTTATATATAGCTACTATTCTGAGCAATTCTTTTCATATACAAAGGAAATAATAAATTACATGAAAAAAAAGCAAGGTTACTAGAACGAATTGTACTTTACTACGAGATTGCTGACACAACTAATTTATGTTCTTGGAGGTGTTAGAATTTGTTTCACAGACACTTGAATCCTTCCCTAAGCAAACTAGAAGTTCTGACTGAAGTCTTAACTCTTGGTTTGGAGATATGGTGATATGTGCCTGAAATCTGTGGTTCATTTTAACAATTCATCCTCCAAACTATACACAGCAACAGATCTTAGAAGATACTAGAAGGCAGTGCATTCCTGCCTTTGGCTCACACAAATGAAGTTTCCATCTCTACTAGTTAAAATCGGACTATAAAGTGGAGTCCTCCCAAGAGCAGTCAAGAAAACCCTTACCTAAAATGAATCACAGCTTTCAGGCTCTGAAACAAGCGTTCATACTCATAGATAGCTTCAGAATCACCTTCCCTCTTGACCCTACATTTCATTTTGCTCTGACACAAACACTTATCATTCTAACACTTTTCACTATTTGAAGCAAAAATCCATAACGATCTAAGAGTGCTTCAGAAGCCTGCACTAATTGTTACTGTTTTAAGGCACCTGGAAAGGTAATGAGCAGTTCCGTGTCCACTAAATCTACTATGACCTCTCCAGATCAGGCTTTCTATTAGAAGAGGCATCAAGACAACTTGAGTTTTACCGATATTTTTTGACAAGGATAAAGTTGATGAAGCTGCAGTAAGTGTAGAGGTACCTAAAATTTATTCTGAAAAGCATCAGTACAAACCAGCGTAGGAATTACAGACTAAGATGAAAGTTATTTAAACCATCACATGATATATGAATAAGCCAAATTCCAGCCCTCTTGCAAGTGAAATGAAGATTGTAACTTCAGCTTTTACAAACACATTTAAATTGGGCATGAGTTCAGATATCTTGGGAGCTCTCATGTTTCCTCCTGCTCATTGGCCTTGCAATGAAATCTCTCTTTGACCATTAACAAGTAATTCCTCTGGAAGAGCCAGGATTAAATCAGTTCAGCATCTAATTTTTTAATAAAGGAAAATAAGTCTAGGTTACCTGTGAAAAGGATGAAGTCAGTGTCTATGCAATTTACAGTTGTCACAACCGGCACTCAAAATCAGTCTTTTTAGTGCCTTGCTCAAAACAAATAACTTCTCACATGTGTCACTGCAGATGATAACTTGATTGAATCCTATTTTTAAGTCTTTATTGTAGGAGGTAAACAAAATAGCATCTGCACTTCGTTATTTTTTACTTGTATACATGAAGAGATAATTGCAAAGGGTGTTAGCGCTCACATTTATGTAAATCATGTCCATGTCTAAAAGTCTACAAAGGCAGCATTCAGCATTTTTCACTCTATTTCAGAATAAAAAGCGCAGAAGTAAATATGAAGGCTATGTAACATTAGAATTCTTTATAGCTGCCCTGTTTCAGTTGAAGATGCGCACTCTTCTTGTCTGTCTGGTCATATGGAGGCTGCACTTAAAAAGTATCAAAGACAGTAATTTCCAAGAAAATTTGACTATAACAGCAGCAAAAGCTATTATGTTCTAGTAATCCATCATTTTTATAGAAAAAAAATGTATTTTCTTCACAATGAACAATTTATAGATTCAGAGAGTACATCTGGGATTTATATTTGTAGTCTATTATTTCACAAAAATAGTTCCAGTAAGAGTAAGGCTAGAAAAATATTGCAAGAGGTTGACATTTTGTGTGGATTTCTAAAATCTGAAAATAACTTGGTAAGCATTGCACCAATCAACGAGTAGAAAGATCCGCAGCTGATAAGTCAGAGCATCAATTTAAAATAACAATTATATTCCCAAAAGTTAAAAAAAAAAAAGAAGAGATGCTGATGTCGATATTATTCGCACTATTTTCTCACATTTGGCTTCTAAACTATAAGTTCATATGATCACTAAATGGTCATTCATCACATATGATCACCAGAACAGTTTCCTGGTGATTCCCACTATGTCACCTGGTCACACAAGGCATGAGACCTAATCAATGATTAACAGTAAACACCTACAGGGAAATCTACCATTTCTGCCTATGACATCAGACAACAACTGATCCCCTTAATACTCCTGCCACACGACATTACAGGAGGGAGCCGTGTGGGTTTGAATTGCAGGTTTTGAATTGTTGAAGAATACTGAAGTAGATTGGTGTCACATCCAGTGAATTACATGCAACACTATGTAACCAATCCGTTTAAAAGTAAGCAATTACGGCACAGCCAATGGCGTAAGGCCAAGTGCATAAAGGCTGCAGTGGGCTGTATAAAACTTGGTAGCTTACTTTACTAAATTGTCTTTGCTGGTTAACCCCTTTTGAGTCCATGCCCTATGTTCGCCACACATCACCACACATGGTCTTGGGAGTCCTCCAGCCAGGAGAGTTCTGGTCCAAAGTCATCCCAGCCCCTCACAGAAAAAGGTAAGTGGCCAATAAAAAGTTCTTTCTGCTCCTTTAAAGCCACTTTCACTACCTCCAGACTGTACACATCATTAGGGATTAATGTGAATTAGGAGACTTCCTCCCCAAGACACAGGATCTTTTTTCACTCCAGTGGTTCTTGGCAATTAAATGGAGGTGCTGTGGGCTGATTTGCCTGGGTTACTTTAGAGCAACAACAATATTCACAGGCAAATCATGTATTGTCTATGCAGGAAATTCAAGATATTATTGCAGTATTTTAAAGAAAATATTAATTAGTAGCATCCCTGACTTTTCTGCAAATTGGAGGTTAGCTACAATATAGGAGCATCCTTTCCCCACGTTTTAAAAACATTTTCATTCCTTAGCACTTGGACACTAATTAACCAATTCAGGAAAAAAATAGGTTTCTTCACTCCAAGACTGCCTTCTCTCATTATGAAAACAGATTATGGTGTTCTATTTTTTTGAAAGAGGTACATGTAGGGAGTGGCAGGGACCACCACATGCACACTGTTGCTGTGTTGCTCCTGGGCCACAGGGTCCCCAGGTGCCAGGTCGCTGCTGTTGCTCCCCATCCAGCACCACACACATCAGCCAGGCAGTGGTGGAGGGGGCCCTGGTGAGCTCTACCACTGCCCGATCACAAGGTCCCAGTGCTGTCGCCAGACCTCTTGCCCTCGCCACCTCTCCCCAGTGCCACACAAGCTCTGAGCCGGCAGGGGTGGTGGCCACCCCTGCCCCAGCTCCCTTCCCCCTCCATCCAGCAAAGCCAAAGAAAATGAAAAGATTTTTTCAACAGAAAAACAAACCAGGTATCCCCAGAACCAGAGTCATCCCCAAACCATGACAACTATCATGTCAAAGAGTTTTCATTTGCACCATTTATACCGGATCTGTTTATAGCATGCAAAAGATGGAGTGGATTATTAAAATTGTACATACATTTGCTTTTTTCTCTTACCATTATACCTAGTATTTGCAATACATAGCAGACAACTTTATCAGTCACTACTGAGCATCACTGGGATGCATGAAGCAGGTGAAAATTAGAGGCCATGGCCTCAACTACAAAATCCAAAGCAGCTTTGAGTGCTTCAGATTAAAAACAACCCACAAGTACTATTAAACTCTCCATTCCAATTTAGATTCAAGTAACATGGTGGATTTGGCTTCAATTGTTAGAGCTGTTAAGGACGCAGCAAGCTTGAAAACTATAAATTGCACATGGATTTGAGACTACTTCCATGCTTAGATTTGAGCATAGAGACACAGACCTGTAAGAATTGTTTAGGATCTTAATTCTTATTTTTCCTTTCTACAGGACAACGATAGGGAAAACAAGATCGAGAAAATAAATAAAATACAATAAAACAGCAGTTGTGTTACTGTGTTCTCAATGACACTAAGTCATTTTGTTGCACATAAGTATTTGGGCATTTTGGTTTTTTGATCCTTTTGGGTTTTTCACCTCTATTTTATGATCTCTCACTAAAAATCTTTCACTGTATGTACAAATCCATTTGGCTACAAGTCAAAGCCAGCACAGCTTCCAGGCACCACTTTGCCATAAATAACAGGAAAGGGGAAAGAGGTCTGAATATAATTTATTACGGGTTTAATTTTCTATTTCCTTAATAATCCGTTGATAAATGAAAAAAGGAACATTTTATTGATATTCAATCTTTTCACCCTCCTATTAAACACTAACTTCAAAGTTCCACATCAAAAAACCCTCAGGAAAGAGTTACTATTTATATCAATAAAATATTGAAAGAAAACTAAGTTCCACTTCCACTTGATGGTTCTTGGGCCACTGTAACACATGGTAAAAAACTACAGTAAACTAGATTAAGCTTCCCTAAAGGCTGGGGAATGGTCCCTTCCAACTCAGAATAACCTGTGAATAAAAATTCCATAATACCAAACCGAGGATTGGAGAGCTACCTAATTCCTAGGCAGATGGCAATAGAAACTTGGGGAATGTCTATGAATTTTTGTAACTCCAATACTGGCAATATAGGGAAAGCCTCCTAAGCTTGAGTGCACGCAGTAACCATCCCTCTGAGCTTGCCCTGTCAGACAAACCAGGACACACGGGCTAAAAATAAAGTAGAAATTGTGGCTCACTTGCACTCTTACAAGCAGCAGAGTAAACAGAGTGATTGCCAAGGCTTTTCCTCTCTCAATTTTAGGCATGTGCAGCTGGCACCAATGCACTGTTCTCATGCACCAAAGACAGCAGATGGAATGAATTACATATTTCAACAGCCTTTGACATCACATCAAACACCTTGGGTTTTAGTTTTAGAAGAGTAACTCCTGGGGCTTTTTCCCCCCCAGTTTTCACCATCCAAATAAAAGTCATACACAGTTATTTCCTGCTTTATAGGACAATATAGCCATGCCATATGTTGCTGACTTGCAAGTCTTGCATAGTAAAACAGTGCAACAATACCAAAAGAAAATGTTCTGACTGGGACTTTGCAGCTAGGACACTAATCACTGAACCATGAGTTACTGACAACCTCTGAAAAAAAGGGCTTCAAATCACAGCATCAAAGAACAGTTTGGGTGAGAAAGGACCTTAAAAATCAGCTAGTTCTCACCTTCCCCATCACAGGCAAGAATACCTTTCAATGCCCACAGTACAGTGGAAATTATAGGGCATTTGGTATTTTTCTGCAAAATAAAGAAATTTCACATCTAAGGTTCATAACTTGGCCAAATTCTTCAGCTGTATTAAAAAAAAACATGACTGAATGCTTTTAGTGTATTCCTTAAGTTTCAGAGTTTTGGCTATCTTGTGCAAGTGCACTACCCAGAGAGGTGAGTCCCCTTCCTGTTGATCACAGGGGCAGTGCAGGAGCAGTGACAGTACTGCTAGGAACTGCATGGCTGAACATGTCCTACAGTGTATTGTCTTCATCTTTAGGCACTACATTCATCTGAAAGTCTGTCTTCAAATTGCATCAGAGCAAGTCTGTGTTCACATCTGCAACCAATTCTACAGACAGGCTGGACAACAAGCCTGTTCCAGCATATGACTTCCATCATTTGCTTGCCTTCTCCCAGAGCATGTCAGACAGACCTACATGTGTGTCTGAACCATCTTTCCCTGCACCTTTCCTGCTCCCCATCACCACAAAAATCACATACTTCTGCAAGACTCAGAGACCAGCCAGAGGCTGCCTCATCACAGAATATAACTCTCAGCACAGAGCAGAGTGAAAGGGTCCATTTTGAGGAGAGTCAAGCCATGAGGGATCACATCTGCACAGGGCCAGGACACAAGCTCACCTCATTCCTCTGAAAATCTCAAAGGGATTAAGGGGCATCCTTGGAAGCTTATAGGTCTTCTGTTTTTCTGGAGCAAGTTATTCAGTGCCTCTTTTCTTTTATGTTATCAATCATTTCTCCCAGTCTCAGGTTTTCAGCAGATCAACTGAACACACCTTGTTTTGACCTTGATTCCCTCCACTTGTGCTGAAGTGGGATCAATGTTGGCTGTTCTGCTGTTTTCAGATAATAAATGGCTTCGAAGGCTTCCAGACTATCAGACCCATATCCTCCCATAGCCTCTTAGCTGGAAACTCTGCATGTACAAGTGACTTTGATCCTAGCCAGCTCAATACTTCTTTGAAATGCATTACCTGGCAGCTACTAGCACTGATGAAAATCTCTCTATCATACTTGATATTCTTTCCTTATTTTTTGTATTAATAGCACTATTCTTACTCTCTCCCCTAACCCCCCCACCATTAGTTCACTTGTATTCAACTATTTTATTTTTATTAATACCAAAGTTGAGCTTAAAACTTGTTAGCAAAGAGAAACATTTGAGCTATATTATAGCTTTTCCTCTTCTCTGTACATTTCTTCCCCAGAAAACGTTTTCATTATTTCTACTCTATTTCTATTTCTTCCTCTCTCATCCTTATCAATTGAAAAAAAGTTTTAATATCTACTCTTTAGAAAGCATATCCCTAAGAACTTTCTTCTTCTCAAAATCTACTATTTATGCTAATGGATTCAGAGCAAATTGATAGACTGCAGATCCATATGGAATTTAGGTGGTTCCATTTACTTAATTCAGTCCAAAGGGTGTCCATTTTTTCCAGCTTTGTTCAGGACACTCTCACTTGGCTTCTCCCTAATTATTCTATGCCTCTGAAGTTTAGCTCTCCACTCAATTTCTTCACTTTCTTGAAAGAGGGACAGCTGAAAGAGACAGGATTTTTCTGACAAAGATGAACTGCTTCAATTCATCTTAGTTGTCTGCCATCCTAATCTCTCAATTTTCTTAAATCAGCCACTCAAAGTGAAGAGACTAAAATGCTTCCAGAGACAGATTAAGGAAAAAAAGAGCCCAGCATACATATAACAAAGGTGCAGAGAAAATGGATTGCTACATTAACAAAATGTAAAGCATCAACTCAGTCTATAAAGCCAGGCAGAAATTAGCAAGATATAGGCAAAACGCATGTGAGAAGTGAAATGACAAGAAAGAGCAAAATGGAGTTCTCAATCTGTACAGTCAAACCAGTTTTATTAAGTGTTCCAAGGAGAGTACTTATTTGTCATTACCACTCTGTCAAAATAAACTGATTTTAGCCTTCATGTTCAGTATCACGTTAATCTATTTGCTAATTTTTGTGTAGTAGATAACGTGTGATGCAGTTTAAGATGTCATTGAATTAGAAAACCCAACTGCCACACAGTTTTTCATTTAAATGGTGGATGTGACAATGTATCCTGTTCCTTCCCTAGGAGTCAAGCACAAACACACACTTCTTTCTTTGCCATTGATCAACTAAATCACCAGCTGTTTATGCAGAATTGCTGGCAACCTTGGAGATGTCATTTGTCTTCCTAAGTTCCATGAACTTGATTCACCCATTTGTTTGAGAACACAACAAGCTAACAATGTGAATGTTTTCATTATTAGTACATAAAGAGGCTTAAGAAGCAGTCTCTACTCATGCCAAACTTGTACTGCAAAAAACCTATACCTGCTAAATAACTACAGCACCAAGCTCTGCGAGTTGAATGGAGCATAAATCTATGTGAAAGCCTTTAAGTGCTAGAACAACCTAAATCTTTCAGCTCATTAATTAGTTCAACTCATTCTGTCTAAGGTGTTACACCTGGGGCTTATTATAGGCAAATTTTCAAGTTTTATCAAGTCTGTACAGGAGAGCAAACATGGAGTAAAGTTGTGCTGGTTTCTATAACACTCAAGAAATCACTTTTCAGCACGTATTTTTCTTATCTACATTTGATCCTTAACATAAAATGGTTGCCGTTGCTCTTAACTGCAACTTCCCAGGAATTCTGAGTACATGCACATCAACATCAGGTGTATAAAGCTCTCTGGAAATCATCATTAACTCTGGGGTTTTTTAATAATATTGACACAGCAGGGAAAAGCATAGTATGATGGAGGTCAAACATCAATGCAGACTAGTGTACCCATCTGCAACCTGTATATTCCAGTTGTTGATACTTATGACAAGCACACACTAGCTATCTACAATTATCTACACATTAGCTGTCCTCCTCCTTTCATAGGTGAAGCTCTGATTCTGAATGAATAGTCCATATAGACTCAATCCTTCTTTTCCTAACCTTGCATTACAAATATATAAGCATTTTAACAGGATCTTTCAGAATATTACAGATGAGAGACTTTCCCATCTTAGTATGCCTTGAGATCCTCACTATTTAAAGTAACCAAGATTAAAAAAAAAAAATGTTTTAAGGTTACTAACAGTTGCTACAATTTGCAATCATGGTCTAGCACAGCCAGGCATCACAGTTACTACTTCCCCATTATTATGGGGGATATTGCGTTGTTTTTTGAAATGTATATCAACTCAATTTTTTAAGTCACATTGAAAAATTTTTTCACCGTCTCCCATTACCTTTTGGGAAAGACCATTCTCAAGATACTTTTAACTCAGCACTTCCTATTTACTGCCAGAACCTCTCTGGAAACCAGTTTTGCCCCATTCAAAACAAAGGCAAACTTAGCTAAACATCTCACACTCCCACAGAAAACCCTCACTAGCAGCACTTGCACACGCACCATCGGATCGCATCGGACAACCCAGCGAAAGTTGGACAGCCATGACCTACACACTTGAGTTCAAAATCCTCATACTTCATGGATGCCACAAACATTCTGACTGTAATAGATCTTCAGTGAGGTATTATATAGCAGATAGAATCACAGTCCCAGAAGTAACATGCATGAAGGGGAGAGAATATGTATGCATGAAGAGTCGAGCACATGGTACCTGTCTCTTACAAAGCTGATTATTCTGATGTGGTTTGACAGAAGCTATATCGACGCTGCATCCTTTTCAAAGGCTCTCTTACTGTGTGAAAATCAACAGATGTGGCAATGGAACAACATTTGGAAAGACTGAGAAGTCAGGAATAAATGGCTTTTCTCTCCCTGCTCTGACACAAACACAAACTAGTTACCAAGTGGTGGCTCCTTTAAGCTCAGTTACTTAGAGAATAGATGTGAGCAGCAGGGAAAGACAAAGGGAGTGGCAGGAATATATTATTCTGTCGATAAAATAAACCAAGAAGGAAGCATATGCCAGTGCCAGCGACCTATCATGAACTAGGTGATGGGAAACAGACAACAGTGGGAAAAGATGACATTTTAAATACACTTTCAAAGATAATTTACGGTTACAAGAGTGATCCACAACACTGAGAAATTATACCTGTCAAATGACTAATTGGTGATGAACACCACATGATGGAGTGAAGCTGCTTGACAATAACTGTCAGCATGATCACAAACAAAAACAACCAGCTACATCCACAACTGTCCCATACAGCATATTAATGAGGGAACTGGGACAATCCTTCAAAATATTCTGCAAGTGTGAGGTCAAGTGACAAGTGATTTCATTTCAGGCTAAAAATCTTGGTAACAATTTATTAGCTAATGCCTTTTTGTCACAATCACAGACAGAACACCAATCAGTTTCTTACTGAGAAAAGCAATCTGTTCTAAGCAGATACACAATTTCTGTCTGAGCCTGGACAAACACTTTCCTCCTCAGATTGTAAAGGACAACATTTTGTATCTAAGATAAAAGGTCTTTTTTGGCCTTTTCAGTAATGTCCTTTTCAGGAATAGACTGTTATGATTTTAATCAAAATCATTCACCCCCATATACTGCAACATGAATCTAATCACTTACTTTGCAAGTTTAGTATCCAGAGACACTACAGAAGTTTCAACAGCTGTTGGAAAAATGTTGCAGCTTCTGACTTTTTTTACTAAAGTTGTGGCAGCCAAGGTTTGCTGTAAATTGATGATTTAGCTGGATTAGATGTTAATATGCAGCTTGATATATTATTCATGAGAATGAGTCACAGACCTAATTAGAAACATGACATGAAAAGCTTTTGAGTCCACAATCTGGATTCTCCCCAACATGAAAGATGTGACATGTGAATACATTTTCACTTACCGAGAAAAAAAAGAGACAAATGACCTTTTACATCTAAGCGTAAAAATGTCATGCTGGAGATGCATCACTTGCCTTTCTGAGAGTTGGGGAAAAACCAGTAGAAGTATGTAATTTGATGCAACAGAAGACTTCAGAAGGATGAAGTGACCCCTCAGTGGAGGGTCTATCTGCTTACAAAATATCCATTCCAGACACCTGTCCAGTCATAGACATTCAATAGAGAGGGTTTGTAATCCTCTGCCAGGGGATCATTTCTGGTGCTTCAATAAGTTGGCTCAGGAATGTGTCTCATTCACAAAGGTAAGCAGACCCACATCATACATACAAACTGCACACCAGCTGGTAGTGTTTCAGCTTTCCAGGTTTAACTGACTACTAACTAATCTTAGAATATCATTAACTGTTGTGGCTGGAAGTGCTGTGTTACCTAAATTAGTAACAATAGACTTGGACAACAGCAGAAGGGAGCTGCCATTCAAAAAATAATGAGCAAGGAGTGATCAATAAGTGTACCTGGGAAAGAATTAGTAGCACATCATATGAGGGGACTTTGATGCAGTGGATTAATTCACTAATTATTTATTTCTTGGACCGTAGGCCAAAAAGCAACTTGTTACAGTCACCAAGTCAAGTCAGTTAGGTAGCATAAGCCTGACCAGTTTGCTTTCCTGAAGCTCTTGTTTACTCGGAATTGATTTTGAGAGCTCATTTTCCCACAGTTGCCTGCTTCTTTGCAAGTTTAACTGTCAAGCAAGGCATTCAGGTCTGTCAAGTATCATTTTGAGGGAAATTACTGCTGATGAACAATGATTTTTTTTCAAATTTGAGTTCATTGTTTGTTGTCTCATTACATACAAATTGGATGATTTAATTTCTACAACTATTTAAATCCTACAGCTATATTGTAGACATTGCCTTACGCAAAATGAGAAGAAGTTTCAAATATAAAAACATGAAGGTATCACTGGATAAATTTGAAATAAATATGATCTGTCAGGCAAAGACTATTCTGAGAAATGCTTTCAGTTTACAAAGCAAGCCACCAAAATATACTAATGCGCTGTCAAGATGGAACAAAGTACTTTAAAAAAACCAATCTCAAGTTAAATGGCAATTAGTGTGAACCTTGCATCACACAAAAAAATTATTAAAAACTGCATTCCTAACCAGTACTGATATGATGCTGGTAAAGCCAAAAGGTACCCCAAAGTAAGCAAGGCTTCCAAGTCCAGGAAAACAATCTCAAGTGGCACATAAGCAACTGGAGCTTTTTCCAGACTCCACAACATTGAGAGGCAGAGAAGCCCAGAGAAAAGTCATAACTCATAAACAGCCAACAGCTTGCAGTCAGTTGTCTTTGTATAAGAGCAATACTTAAAGAGATAAGGAGGAGGAGGAGGTCAGGATGTACTAGTTCCCAAAAATTTATTAAAAATTTCACTTGAGAGAGCTGTTATGAAGAAACCCAACAAACCAATTAGAGAAGAACAGATTAACACCTCAGCATCAATGATCAGTGTCCCAACTCATACAGGATCAGCTCCTGAGAGATCTATAAGGTACATACTCACACACACATATTTTACTTACCGCGAGTTACTTTTGTATCCTGCCAAGTGGAAAACTGTAACTACTGTGACAAGGATAAGAAGCTGTTTAATTCTCACATTTTAAAATAGTGTTTTGTTAGCAGGTCAAAAGCATCTATTGGTAATGCCATTCATTCCACCCTGAAGGCACCAAGGAGGAAACAAGTGCTAACTGAGTAAAAGTTACAAGCAATTAGGCACTGCCTCAAACTACAATTGTGGTTCCTGGTCTTGGAACATTTTTAACTGATTCAAAATGAAAAAAATGTTACAACCTTTTATAATCTGCCACTGCTCAGTGATATGTTTTGGGTTTTTTTATCCTTAGTGAAAATAGGTATTTTAAATTAATGATATTGATATTTTAAAGAAAAATGTAGATGAGATTTCAACACTAGATTTAAAATGGTAGGGCAGATCCTATCAAATACAGCAGAGGAACATTGGTTAAAATAAAACAAACTTTGCCTGTAATGCATGTGATGGCAAAACTAAATAGGAATGTTTCCCATTTGTTTAGTCTCTAAATCTAAGTAATCCATAAATACAATTTCTTCAGCTACAAACTCCCATCCGGACAGTATTTAAGAGACACCTATCTTGAACTCCACACGCAGCGGAATTTAAGTTCTACTTCCCCTCTCTGTTCTAGTTTCATCCCCCAAACAGGGACACTTTCACAAACTGGAAATCTACTCAAATCAATGCAACTACTCACAACCTAAAAGGAAAGGATCTCAGCTGATGCCGTAAAGGAACCCATTCAACAAACCAAGTAGATATTCTTGAGTACAGCAGCCAGTTCTAATGGAGACATATTAACTTAAATTAACAACAAAACAAATAACGGCTATCAAATAACACTGAACATTTATGGCAATGAACATGTCATTTATTTACAAAACCAACAGAGCAGAGCTCAGTGAATGACTAAAAATGAATTATATCAACATTTTTACTGAAAGAATCTCTCTTTCTTTGAAACAATAATATTGACAGAGATAGCCTAAACCATGAAACTTTCTAGTCCTCAATTTCTGCTAACTCATCCTCATCTGTAACAGTCAGCTAATCATAAACAATCCCAACACCAAAACTTTGGTGCAGAAGATACAGAATTATTCAAGACTTGCTTTCCCATACCCCAACTTTCTGACAATGAGGAAACAGATATAATTACAGATAAGGATTTGGTGATGCAGCTAATTTAACAGTGCAATTCAGAGTGTTTTGCAACAATTTGCAGATTGGAAACCATAAATTGACCATGCTATGCAGAAAATCCAGACTTGCAGAAGTCGTTTCAATATTAAGTACCTCTGATGATGCATTCTGTCCCAAAGTAAGCCACTTAAATAAATGAATTTCATTGTCAGATCTTCCAAATTTCCATTGCACTTACAAATTATAAAGATTAAATGAACATAATCTTCTTTAACAGTGTAGTGAAAAAACTTTCTACATCAAATCATTCTAATCCTCTTGTTAATATAGTCCGGTTATATTTAGGTACACCATTCCCTGATTATCAGATATAACTAAGATTTGCAGAAGTGCTTAATTGAGAAAATTCTCCTAGAATTATCAGTCAACATCACAGTATCTGCTGTGGAACACATCCTAGGCTTTTCAATATAACATCATCTCAGATTGCATTTGCCCTTAATTTATTCAAATCAGTTTAATCCCAATAACAGAAGTAAAATATGCCTCCTCGCACGTGGTTAAGTCATGGCTACATTTGACTGCTATATAAATGCTTACATTTCACAATATATGTGACTTGCATTTGTGACCATTTTCTTTTCATGTTAATGTTTCTTTCAATGTACAGCAGCATTTATGTATGGCCAAGTTCCAGCACAGCAGAGCTTGGCAGGAGCTGGGTCTACTACATTAGAGTCACAGCCATGTGCCAGCACAACTGGCAATACACTAAAAAACCCCAAACAAACGAAAAAACAACTAAAGGTCATTGTCCTGGTTACTAAATCCATTAGAAGAAAACAACTATTAAAGATGACACCTGGGAAACAAGCTTGCCAGCCAAAATTCCTAGCTCTCCTGTAACTTGCCTTTCACTGCAAACACTGAGGTTTGAGCTGCCCACCTTTCAGAGACTAAAGCCTTCCAGAGGGAA